>CM076571.1:48852637-49156487 GCA_034641835.2 Pinus albicaulis
TCCTAAACTCATTGAATGATTCAGGATTATCGGACTTGGGAATAAGGGCTAAGAAGGTGGTATTGATTAGAGCCAACATATGACCAAAATATCTAGAGTATGCAGTGAGAGAGAGAAGGTTGTCTCCAATAATGTCCAAGAACTTGATGTAGAATTCAATGGGGATACCATCAGGGCCTAGACTTTATTCATTTTGAAAACTATGAAGAAAATTTTCAAACTCATTCTTTGAGACCTCAAATACGAGGGATTCATTTTCCTCCTCATCTATGAATCTTGGAAAATGTCTTGCTACAAAAATAATATACTTGATTGTAGACATTTATTCTTGTTTGAAAATACTTTTGAAGTATGTGCAACCTTCCTTCGATATGTCAAAGAAGGAAGTGGCGAAAGACCCAAAGGGGCCAATGATTCCACGAATGGTGTTTATGGTCTTCCTATGATTTTTGACCATATGGAAATATTTTGTATTTTCATCACAAAATTGGAGCCAAAGGGATCGACTCTTTAGTCACACTTCCTTATCATGTTCTGGGAGCATTTTCAGCCTAGTTTTCTCCAACTTGGAAATTTTAGCATGAAGGTCTTCAAGGATATTCTCAGAGGAGGATTGATTCCACAAGAATTGTAATTAAGATTCAGTGTCAGCCAAAATTTGGAGGTATCCTCTCTTTTCTTTTTTATAATTTTCTAATGATTCCTTTGTATTTTTTTAAGTTTCACTCAAACTCGAGAGAAGGGGATTCCAAAGAATGAGGGAAAATATGGACCAATTTTTTTTTTTAAAGAAGGGAGATCATAGAGGGGTCATCCAAGCAAGAAGAGTTTAGTTTTAAAGGGCTAGGTGGAGTTGAAGGGAAAGGATCCAAATCAGGGAGAATTGGGACATGATCATAATCACCACTGATTTTAAGGCTAGAGTTGAGTTGTCCATCCAAAATGAGAAAATAGTCTAATCGCTTTGCAATTTTGGCTGAGCCTAGCTTGTTACTGGATCAGGTGAGTAAAAATTTTGTGGGGAGGATATCATAAAGTTTTAGGTTGTCTAAGAGGGAAACCAATAATTCTAATAGGGGGTTTGTTTTGGCCGAGGGACCTTAGAATTCAGAGTTCCCCAAGGTGAAATTTAGATCCCCCCTAAGTAAGACTTTCTTTGATCTGAAAACATGCAATTGAGTAGGAGATGAGCGAAATGCATGTCTATCCAGATACGGCCCATAAAAATTGATGAATAAGAAGGGCATATCCAATTCAGAGGAGATGAGATCAGGAGCCAGTAAGTACCTTAAATACCAAGCAGATGTAAGATTCATAAAAAATAGATTCTAGCTTGATACAACTCCCTGATCTGCCATCCATTAGGGGAATTTTGAGGTCTAAAATGGGCCTCCTAAGGAAATAATAAAATAATAGCTAAACCAATAAAATAATATCCATGAATTTGCAATTCACTTTTTTCACCACAATCCATGTAACCATAGTTAAATTCAATTCAAAAGTTGTACCAAAATAAAACTAATAAAAAAACTATAAATAAGAATGAGCTTTTCAAGAAAAAATCATTATCATTGAACAACTAATGCATTTGTCCTCTATACTAAAATAACTTAAAATAAAATATAAATATAAATTTATAAATTCTTAATTATTATATGCTATTAATTAAAAATTATATTATTTAAATTGTATAATAATATGTAATTAATATACTATATAAAAATAATATAATAAATGTCATTGTTTCTTTCAAGAAATAAGAAATGACAATAATATATTTTTATTCAAAAAATATAAAATGACATTTATTATGAGTATTTTACTTTGACTTTAAAAGTACTTAGAGCATGACCATGGTTAACCATGAGTTTTTATCCACCATTGAGAATGTGACAATTAAGTACCTTTAACTCAATCAATGCCACCTCAACCATTAGAGATGATGTAATCCCCTAAAATGTGATTGGTTCTCATAAAGTGAATTTTGATTGTACATTTTCCTTAGGAGGCCCATTTTAGACCTTAGAATTCCCCTAATGAGAATCGATTGCTAGGAAATCCTGGTCAAGGAAAATTCATTTTTGAATATTGATAACCTTGTCACTGACCAACATATTTTCCTAGAGAAGAATGACATGTGGGGAGTGCTTTTCATAGAGCATTCTTAGAGCCATTTTTTTAGAGGGATTGGATAAACCATGACAATGTAAAGAGAGGACCTTCATTTCGAACCTAGAGAAGGACCCGAAGCTCTAAGCAGCCTTAGAATAGAGGATTGTTTTCCAGCTTGAATCTCATAACTGGCTTGATGTTGTGCCTTGGAGATGAGGGATTTTCTTCCCTTGGTAGAGGAGGAGAGAGGGGGTTCTTCAGAGAGTCCCATTCATCCACGAGGTCCAGAAGGGGGAGTGGAATGGGCCAAGGGAGGAGGGGAATTGGATCGGCCTAAAGATTAAAGATTGTAATGTTGGGGGGAAGCATTAGGGGAATTTTAAGGTCTAAAATTGGCCTCCTAAGAAAAACATACAACCAAAATAAACTTTATAAGAACCAATAGGATTCAAGATGATGATGTCAACCATGGAGGATGATCCACCATTTTTGGAGTAAAAAAGTAATAAGATAAAAAATAAAATAAAATAATAAAACTACTTTTTCAACTCGTATTTTCAACTTATCTCCCTAAGGTTTTACTCAAATTTTGACTGGGAGTACTCGTTGGATGAAAAATGTAATTCCTCATCCAAAGAGCACCCATGTTTCATACTTTTGATGGACCCTGCTACACGGAAAATGAGAAATACCTGAGAAAACGTGATTACAATCATGTTTTTCATTGTATTTATTATTTTTCATGTAGCATGGTCCATATAAAGCAGCATGGGTACCCTTTGATTAGGAATAAAATTTTGCTCGAGTATGGCTGAAGAGTAAACGCAGGGAGAAAAGTTGAAAATATGAGTTGAAAAAATAGTTTTTTTTCTTTTTTCCCCTATAAAATTTTGATGATGTAATCTAATATATTTTTTTTTCCCACTTTTATTTTATAATTTCTTTAGGAGGCCCATGTACCTCAAAGATCCCCTAATGGGGAGGGTGCAAGGGACGTGGAGCAGGGGGATGGGATCGAGGGAGAGACCCAAATGAGAGGGAGAGAAAGGAAAAGGGTGGACGAGGAGAAAGTGAATATTAGTGGAGGGGGAATGGGGGAAGTAATCATTGTGAGGGACTGGAGGAGGTTCACAAAGGCTAGGAGAGGAATTGTCGTGAGAGATTCATCAGAGAAATGAAGTAAATAATCACTAGAAAAGAGATAGTAAGAGAACAAGAGTGGTCCATACCATAAAATATAAGGGTCCACTGAAGTTGGAGGTGAGCCCGTTGAGACCATCACCGCGCTAGTTGCGAAAAATAGGTTGAGTTGATTCCCAACGAAAACCTAGTGATGGAGATGCTTGAGTAGGGGAATTGTAGTAGTCTCGGCTCTCAAGGGTCGGGAATTCACTTGCAGATCACCATGTGGGGAGTCATGAGCTTCCCGATTGTATTTTTTAGGGGAGGAAGTAACATAATATAGCGTGTTTTCCCCGACCCATTTCTTCCTTTTTCTCTTACCCAATTCACGAGTCTCTACCGAGGTGCCCATAAGCATGACAACATGCACACTTGAAGGGTATAACCTCATGATCAATACTTTGGTGATGAATTATATTACTAATGCCGATGGATATGGATTCAGGTAAACCCAAGGATAAATTGAGTCCCACCAAGATGTGGCCAATAGCCATGACTCCCATCTCGTTGAAAGGAGAGGTCCACATCGTAGTAGAAACCCTAGAGAATCCTTGCCTCTCTAAACACATTATAAAACCACAATATAAGAGGAAATGTAGGAAGTCGAACCCAAATAAGGACGAGGTCCCAATTTCTCTACTCATGCATCGAAGTTAATTGACCATTTTTTTCAAGTAGAGGGACACGAGAGCCCCATGATAATTTCCATGCCAAGATTTTCTTCACATCTTCTCGCACACATAGTATTCCACCCCATCCAAACCTTTGGAAAAAAATCACACTAGGGAAAGTAGCCAAGTAGTGGCTTAATGTGTAAGTTCGTCCACGCTCATAGGAAAACCATCTACATGTGCTCGCTAGCGAATTGGCCAACCACCACCATGTCGTCCATCTTGTGAATATCATTTAATTGAACGTCTTTCCCTAGTATTAAGGACGACTCCTCGAAACTCGCATTTAATACAAATCTGATTAGGATTTTCAGGGGTGACCAATAAGGGAAAATTGCATGACATAAATATCGCTAAGGGAAACTACCTCCACTATGCATTTCTAGAGTGAGGAGGCAATTAAGGAAATTGGGAGGTGGTCGAGGAGGGCGATAATCTGGTAAATTCTGAGAAGAGAAACCCTTGAAAGATGGCAGAAGATATAATAATGAAAGGTCCATCAAAGATCACGGGGAGGGAGGGTCAACCAGGGGAGGGGACCGCAGAATGGAGGACGACAATGAGGAACAACATGCAATATGTTGGGAAATGGTATCAACTTTTTTAAATATGTGGGAATCTGTGTCTACCGTCGAAGGATCCTATAGAGAGGGCCACATAGATAGTTTATCAAAGGGCTTGACCATACTCGCCATCAAGGATGCAGGAGGTGATGTGAATGTGTGAAGAGGAGAAAGCCCCAACATAGTGATTGGGTCCACCCATATGTTAACTCCATACTAGGGGTTTGGCGTGCAGATCCACCAGTTTATCGGATAAGTCAAGAAGCATCTAGAGCATCCAGTATACAAACATGATATGAAAGGTCACAAAGGTTCAGTAATTAGAGCAAAAGCAAAAGAGGTTATTGAAAGTTGAAAACCCAAACCTAAACTATATATGTTAAATACTTTGTTAATAAAATTTAGATTTTTAAAATAAAATATAAAACAATAAATCATAAAACAAGTTAATAAAAAAGAAAAAGTAAATTCAAAAAAATATATATATATTTTATAATCAATTTACTAATGTGTATTGAATTTAGGTTTTCAAATATAAAATTAATTTAAAAAAATATTACAAATAAAAAATTCTCTCAATGTCATGTGTCTTGTATGCTCACTGTCAATACGATGATACTGGCATCCTTCCTACAACATGATTATGTGCAGAACCTCCAAGCTACCATCCCCATATCTTTATCAAGCAGCTTCCTTCACATCGCTGTGATCAGAATCTCCTGGTCCAGTGTCTGCCCAAGAATGTGTGCCCTTCACAGCCACTCACGAACAAGTGGCCTTCACTAGCAATCAAGTATTTAGTTGTTACAAATCAAATCATAAATCTAGATTTATTTTAAGTACCAGATTTAATTTACTTGATTGAGAATCAAATATCTTTATCATTTTTTAATGTAAAATATATTGTCTAAATTTATTTATAATATATAAAATGATATATTATTTATTTAATCATAAAAATATTTTGTATGATATATAAAATGATATATAATATGTATTTAATTGATATTAAAATATTTTATATAACTTGTATATTAAAACATTTTATGATTCAAATTAAAATGGTTTTTTGTTATTAATATATTTTTAAGTATATGTCAATATTAATTAGTATTAAAATATTTTATCAATAATCAAATTATAATATTTAAACCACATAATATTTATAACTTTGCTCCCGAGGATGGATAGAACCACATTAGCTAGTTAGAAATGTCCACCTAATCTTAACAATGTGAATAATCCGAAAGCATTTTTATCTACATTATGGATCACAAAAGTCTTAGATCTAACATTTAAACATCTTATTCACACATTTTATTTTATTTTTACAATATATTCATTTTTTTTAAAATATAATTTTTAACTTGTATTTCTATTTTAAAAAGAGAAAAAATAGACAAAATTATACTCCCTCCCATTATAAAATAAACCTCTAAACTCAATTCAATATATCATACATACTATCATCCTACAGACTTTAGACTTATACTCTGTCTCTATTATTGTACCCTATAGTCCTCATTTTCTGTCTCTCTTTTGTTTTGTCCTATTGTCCTCAGATTCTGCCATCGACTTAAGGATGATTCACAGCTGACATCCTCAACGCAGAGTAACAATAACTGTCTGTGTCCTTTGGTCCTCATTTTCTGTCACTTTTGTTCGGTCCTATTGTCACTCATGATCTCTACAGCTGCAAACCTCAACGCAGAGTAAAAATAACTTTGAAAATTTTGCCATATTCTGGTTATGATTATGCAGATTTAACGAGTTATAATTATGATGTTGTTAATTTCTAACTTAAAAAAATGGAATATTGTTTTTCGGGACATAAAATTGGAATGTTGCTTTTCTTTTGACATAAGTCATGAAATTGAATGAGAATCAGAGGTATTGATAAATCTTTTTTTTTAATTGTTGAATTTAACTAAATTGTAAATTCAAATAAAAACTCAAAATTTGATAAATATAAAATTAAATTGATTATTTGATCCTGTTTTATTTTTTATTTTTTATTTTAAATAAATCATTTTTTAATTTCATTAATAACTTATAAATATAAATAAATATTTTTTTTATTACGAACTTACTTATTTTCTAAACCAACTTGAAATCACTTCCCTATCTTTCCTTTAATTGTACTTGCACAACTTTAATAAAAAATTGATAATTAAAGAATTTGAATGGACATTGAATTTAATAAATTAAATAATAAAAAAACCTAGATACCATACAAAGATCATTTCAAATAAAATTTGGACAAAATTTATATGTTTGATTATTCTGGAAACTTTATCTGCTCCCTCCTCTCACCAGAGGTACTGATTTCTATGAATTGATTTTTAAAAAGTGGCCTGGATATCTGCAACGAATAACAAAATAAGTACGAGACAAAAACATAAATAAAATTACAATACCATAGAAAATGCATACATGGAAATGGTATGGGCAGAGATTTGATAGATGCTGAGAAGGCAAAAGGGCATGGATAGTGTGGGCAACATTGCAGATGCATGTGTATTTACTTGACACGGCTATAAAGCGTACAAATTGCGTGTGGGTTTCCTTGACATGGCTACAGACGTGTGGGAGAAGAGAGGCAAACTGTAAAATATGAATGTGGTTGTGGCTCCGGGGAAAGGTGTTTTTTATTATTTATTAATCCTTAATTTTCAAAATATGAAGGATATAATTAACTTTGTTGGTGATCACTCAATTCTTAAATATTAAAAAAAAATTAATTCTTAAATATTTTAAAAAAATAAAATAAATCCAATTAAATTCATTTAAATATTAGAAATATATATTTATATATTTATTATATTTCATTTGAAAAAATGTTTTCATAAAAATGTATATTGGATTTATTTTAATTTTTGGATTTACCATATGTGAAGAGGGATCAAATATTTTGATAAGAAAATGTATATTATATATATATATATATATATAGGAAAAAAGTTTGTACTCTATTTATACATGAAATAAAATATATGGCTGCAAATGCTATCGAGTATTCACGCTGGCTCTTTTTTTTTCACAAAGAAAAAAAGATGTGCACTTTGTATCATCTAAAAGTCAGTACATTTGCAAAGTTCACATAGATAAACCAAAGCACAACAACCCAATGATCACAAGAAAGATACTGTGTAAAGCAAGGGATCTTCCCAAACAAGAAAAAACAGAGGACCCTTGAAGAAAGTGCTAACATACAACAAAACAAACATCATACATCATACAATCAGGAAAAAGACAAATGTATATATATATAAAAAAAACATGCAACAATACCAGATTGTCCCAGTTGGAGAGAAAAAAGCCCAACATGGCGCATAGATCCATTGAGCAACATCTTATATTGAGCAAAACCAGGCAACATGGAGCAACCTTGCCTAGACAAGAGGTTTGCCACTAAATTCCGTTCACAGAAAATTTGTGAGTAGGAGATTCCCCTGGAGGACACCAACAGATCACAGATGAGAAACATCCAATTGTGGAGATGAGGAGGACAAAAACAAGTTATGGTCCTAGCCCAATTGATGACGGTCTATGAGTCCCCAAAGGTGTCAATTTCCGCAATGTCTAGCCGTGAAGCACAACATAGAGCTTCCTTGGCGGATCTTTGCCCAAAAAAACATGCCTTAAAAGGAAGACACAACATAACAAATCCCAAAGAAGTTACACAAAAAATTACATATCCCAATGATCCCATGATCAATCCATGATGAAGGAGAAAGTCCCAAAGAAATTTCACATAGAAAGATCTTGGGATGGTTTTTCAAGCCCCTACTAGCACATGGGAGAAAAATATCTTGTAGGTATGTCGTTTTGTATCAGCCATAAATCTGAAGACCAAAATATTTTCTATCATATATAGAGTGTTGTATATAAACAGAAAAACATATATACTACCGCATATAAACTTGTCTATAAGTGACCTAGCGAGTTCACAAAAGATAATTGAAGCATCATGAATTTTGTTAGTTAGTCTTCGGGGTGTGGCTAGAGAAGGTGAAGCAGACCTTCTTGATTTTCTTTGATTTTCCAAATACCTAGAACCATTTCCAATATAACTTTTGATGATTGATCTGCATCTTGATTTTCTTCCCTATAAACATGATTAAAAAGAAATGTGAAAAAACGATGAATTATGAACATAATATTCGATAGAGTGGAAAGATATTGTGATTTCCTTAATTTAGAGCTTCCATTCATCTAGTTTATCATTGTTTATGAAACCCCATATACATTTAGTTCCCTGATCTCGCACATTGTGGTTCGACCAATTGTAAAATCAACTTTTAGAGCAAACGAGTTCAACAAATTTGTTTATAATCTACCCAATGTTAGGTGAGAAATAGATGTAGTGTGATTTTGTCAAATATTAATGACCCCTCCACCTCCCACCAATGGAGAATGTTGAGTGGCCCCATCAAAAAAAGACCCATGGATTATTCTTGTTGATGATGGAAAGAGTCATATCTTTGGGGCCTTTATTTATTTTATTTGCGAGGGGGAGTCTTGAATTTATTTAGACTGTTTAGAGAAACTCTTACATATGATTGACCTCGCCTTTGAAAAATATTTGTTTCTTTCAAAGCTAGATGCCCCAACATACAACTAGACGATGGGATCTGAGAGATGCTCTATATTTTTTGTTTATGTATTTATTTATACAATCCTCGATCAAGGTCCCATCCCAAACAAGATCCATTATAATAGTGTTTTCCAATTCCTTCCATACATTTTTGGGAAAAGGGGCAATGGATGAAGGTGTGTGGAACTGATTCAACATCATTTCAGTGCAAGAGGGGGCACTATTCAGGCCCCGAAAGGATATTTTTGAAGGATACTCCATCAGCCAGAGCTCGTTAGCCACCCGTACAAGTTTGATTATATCAAAAGGTGGCTAGATCTGTTTTCAGCCTTCAAGGAACAATTTTCTATAACTAAAAGCGTTGGCTCTCGAGGAGACTCTTGAAGGCCTCACTCGCCCGTCCAAATCCTATGCTTTTGTTTTCATCCCAAAAGAATTTGAAATCCCGTTGATTTCCAAAGCCAAAATATTCTCAGCCAAAACACCACTTTTCTCCTTTCCCTTCTTCCCCAAATTAACCTTTATCTTTCTATCTATTTTCCACAAAAAGCCCTCATTTTCACATTTCTCGCCTTTTTCCCCTCATCAAAATCCTCTTTATAAGGTTTAAGACTCACTCTTGGCCTTATCTGAACCCTCAAACCTTTGAAAATCGTGAGAAAAAACCATTTAAAAACCCATTTGTTATATATATTGGGCTTAAGCCCCCCTTGGGCTAAGTCCCTAGCCATCCCGCCCATACACGGCGCCGTGACCGCGCGCTGGGAGCTTCGATCGCGCTTATCCAGCTTTAAAATAAATATTTCTTCGCAAACCATTAAAAAAACCTTTGATGTTGTTTAAATCGGCCAGAAATTCATTTTATTTAATTTTTCCGCCCGTGCAGAGTATGGAGTGATCTCGTACCGTCGATTCAATCCATAGATCCGACGCGTGCGGAGCGCGCTTCTGTGGACCCCCATCCGAGTGTGTCGCTTTCCCAAAACCCGCGTGGTTTTTATCGCACCACTCTTCGGTGGAGGGCGGTTTTTGCCCGATGGCCAACGATTCCATACATCTCTCGAAACCCGCGTCCCTTGTGCTTTTTGCCGAAAACCACGCGTCCGCCGCGCATTAACGTTCGGACACGGGACGCCCGCTGATATCGCTTTGTGGGCCGTCCGGACCTGGGCCCACCGATCCAACGGTGATCGCTACAGCAGAAGTTGCTCGATGGTTAATACTGAAGGCGACTTGCGAACGATAGCCGACCATCGTACGACTGACAAATCGATCTCTGTCGTCGTCGATCCGACCAGATGATCGACGGCCCACAGTCATCGCCCGGTCTCTCCGTTTGAATTTCCATTTCCCAATCCACGACCGTCGATCTACTCGCGGCGATCAACGGCTCAGATTCATCCTTCATCCTCCGACCGCCTCGTTCAATATCGACAGCGCGATCTCTACACGATCGCGGCTACGGATTTAATCCTTCTTTCACCCATTCCACGATCGCTCCCGGATCAATCCCGGCCAGATTGGATGATGCCATCCAGCGCGCTCCGATCTCCTCGCCACGCCCCTCTAATGCAATTAACCTATGTACTGCGGGTTTTATAATAGTTTTCATGTTTTGCAAGGTTTTTAATCATTTTTTCGTTATTTCCAAAGAAGATTCAGAGAGCGGAGGGTGACGAATCTCCCGTCGTCGATTCAAATCGAAAGGAAATCATCCACAAGAGGTGGAAATGCACGTTCTGCTATCGATGTTTGTGCACAGGCCTTATGGACGCGCACAAACCCCGACCACACCAGCAAAGACACCATGGAAGGGGCACGCTCGAGAGTATCAGTCGCCGAGAGACCAAAATGTATCGCAAACGCGAGGATTAGGAGACCAGTTTTCTACGGGAATCGGCTAAGGCGGTTGCTCAAAAGCCTAATCCCCGATTTGAAAACACAGATTTAAAGAATATTTTAAAGAGGTTTTATCGACCGCGCTTCCACCGCCACAAGTTGAGGCAAATTGATCCCTCTGGGGCCATCGAAATGCCACCGTGCCTCCAAGTATTCAATCAGGAGGTCAAATTTATTGATCGAGGATCGAGATATTTGTCTCAAACACAAAATGTTTCGAAGAGTTACTTCCCGCGACTTCAATGCAAAGAATGGCTGCATTGTGTTTACTTTCGACGCCTTGAAAGCAGGAGGCTAATCGAACCTTCTCCAGACTCTTCTAAAGGCACCTACACTCTGACAAAATCAAAAGGCCGTCGAAACAATTAATACTAAATACGAGGATCTTATCTCTCTCTACAGTCAGTTGTGCGCAAAACTATTTTAAAGGTTAAAGAACCAGGTCCGGAAAGTAGATCTTTTCAATCATCGAGCCTCGAAAGACTACAAAGCAGAGTTCTTGACGCAGTTATAAAGCGATTACATTCCCATCGTATGCCTTGCCTAGTTCCCAAAGGCCGGGAATTGCATTGAGATTACATAATTAAGGATGCATGACCCACCAGGAAATCCTCCCACCTCTTCATTCTTCTATAAATACCGCTCTGTAGAAGATGAGAAAATGTTGGTCTCCGGACATTTGAATGCATGCATATAGCTTATTATGGAAGCCTACTTTGATGCCCCGTTTGCAGCTTAAAGATACATAAGCCGATGTGCCAAGTTTGAAGTTGTAGAGGCCCACCGGCTCGACGGTGTCAGACTCGGTTCGAACATCAAATACAAAGCTACTTGCGACATATGTGGATCCACGATTTGTGTCAATGGTGATGTGTTCACTCACTATCAATTGTTATTTTGCTTAATCTTTTCCATTCTCGTTCATTTTCTCCGAGTAGGAGGCGACAAGAAAATAGAAGCTAGGATTTACTTTCTACGACTATACCCTAATCTCATTGAAAAGCTTTATTTGCCTATGTTTTCTTCATTTGAACGTCTCTCTTTCGAAGGGGTACATTAATGCAGGCTGGTTTAAAGGCACTCGCTCGATCTAAATTGCTCTTTGTCACTCTGTTGTCATGGTTTCCTTATCGAATATGCCGAAAGCAAGGTAGTTTAAAGGCACTTACGATATTAAGTTTTTCAACCTGCTTTTGTAAATCTTCTCTAACTCGAAAGAATTTCAAAGCAAGCTAGCGCAAGGTGGCTAGCTGATCTGGTGACATTTTATGTTTTCCTTATTGAATAGTGTCACGTACGGTGGTTTAAAAGAGCACTACTACCTGATCTTGAAACTTTTTAAATTGTTTTTTAATCGTTTTACTGGCCTGAAAGAACTTCAGACGTGCTAGTTTAAAGTGTACTTAACCCGATCTCGAATACTTTTATGTTTTCACTTATTGAATATGCTTTGAAACGAGAGTAGTTAAAGGCACTTACCCGATCTTACGCTTTTCAATTGTTTTTTGTAGTGTTTTCCTAGCGAAAGAACTTCAAAGCAGCTAGTTTAAAGGTATTAACCCGAGTCTTAGAAAACTCTCATGTTTTTCTTTAAGTACATGATGAAGCAATATAGTTTAAAAGACTTACTTGATCTCGAAATCTGTTTCACTATATCTTCATTTGTTTATTCTTCATTTTCTGTCCTTTGTTTCATTCTATAAGATCACCTTAAGAGATCCTTTGACATAAAGTGACTTGCCCCATGGATCCCGCTTGATTTACCATGTTGTCCAATTAAAATCCCTCTTATGACTCCATAGCCTAATGGGTTAAAATTGTCTCTGCCTCTTCTATCGCCCAAATCATTCCTTCATTTGCAAACACCTTCACCCTTCATTTTTGAAAGCTGCCTTCACTTTCATCATGTCCTCGCCCAGCAAAACAAAAACAAAACCCAAGCTCTTCTGTAACTAGCCTAATGTCATAATTTTCAGCCTATTAAAGATCACATCTGTTTGAAAACTCATTCATATAGAGAGACCCCTCTCTAGATTCGAGAGGGCTAGATCCTGAGAACTCCCAAAGTTGGCTGAAACAATGCTTTCGTACTGGACTACGTCAATGCTTGCTAATAAATTGGCAGCATTCTTAACATTTACGGCGACTCATCCGCCGAACAACTTCCCTTAAAAAACTTCATAAAACTTGTGAGCAAAAAGTAGCCTTTTCAAGCACCGCCAAAGAATGGTCATCATGATAAAACTTTGCTGACCTCGACAAACTAGGTAAACCCTAAGATCTCTCCTAAGACTTTATCCAACCTTGAAAAAATCAGCCGGCTTAGCCACTGAGAGGTAGGCTTTCTTTGTCTCCTAGTCGTAGCTAAGTTTTAAAGAAAGTTAGGATGTCTCACACCATACGAGACCGAAAAATAACTTAGAAAAACCAAAAAATATTTTCGCATTGGTATTCAATAAACATGGTGGTGGAACATACAAAGGCACTTTTACCTCCTTGAGGAGCTAAAACTTCCACTTGGCGACTCCACAAATCCTTAGCCAGACCTTAAGACTCCACTCGGGAAGAACCCACATTATTGTAGCATCATTCAAACTCGAGTTTAGAGGACTGTAGGATTAATGTTGTGAAACAGACAAGTAAACCTCTCAAAGATTGTCCTACCGTTGAACTTTTCCGTTTGCTTTAGGTCCGAAAACACACGACATAGCTGGCTCCCTAGAAAGATTCATACTAGAGCCCATCCCTGGCTCACGAGTCCACCCGAGTTAGTTGACAGCGGTAAAGTATACTTAGGAAATATTCCAAAGATAAAATTTTCAACCGTTTTCAGGATCACCCTTGTAGAGCAAATTCGCCTCGAAAATCGTGCACTCCACAAGAATAATATGTATGTTGGACCGTCAACATTTGCCTCATAGGAGTTAGAACTTCCGCAGCAACTCCACATCCTTTAAAACTCCCGAAAGAACCAAATGACTCACTCGTAGAAGGACCACGAGGCGAGATTGACAGCACATGAGACCTCTTTTCTTAATTTACAAACATGATTCCAAGAAGGTCACATCGAAGATATGCCCCAATGAGTAGAGATCATATCCTCGGGTTTCTTCCCACACAAGATGCCGGTGAATTGGGATGAGAAAACTCCGCTTTCGTTTTTCAAGGTGAAAAGGATTTCGATGACCCTTGTTACATCTCATCAAATTTCATATACATGTATCGAGGTTGAAAGGTTGAATGGCATGAAGGCCGCCTAATGAAAATGTTCATGTTAACATTAGAAGGAAAAGCTAGGGATTGGTATGAATGCTTAAGATCTACTAAGCTTGTTTTTCTTTAAGAGACCTTGAATATGTGTTCTATGAGAACTATAAAAGAAAACAACCGCATCATTATTATTGGGTGCAATATATTGTGAGTCCATCCCAAAACATCACCCAACTTACCTTATAAATAATAGAGGAAGCCTTAGAAGAGATGCATCCCGAAGATCTTTTAACAGACTCATTCATGAGTTTAA
This sequence comes from Pinus albicaulis, assembly GCA_034641835.2. NCBI lineage: Eukaryota > Viridiplantae > Streptophyta > Pinopsida > Pinales > Pinaceae > Pinus > Pinus albicaulis. The sequence continues at coordinate 48,867,185 of CM076571.1, forward strand.
TATCCTGTTGAGAAATTTTTAAGAATATAGATGAATCACTTGAGGAAGAAAAACAAGCGAGAAATGATGGACATTCCTCAAGACATCCTTGAAAACTCAAATATTGATTCATCTTCCCTTATAGTTGAGGCCTCGAGAAGGCATCCAGGCACTCGACCGCCTCTACAAGAGACAGAGACCGATGTACTCGTTCAAAGGAACATAGAGACACCTTCCCCTTCGAGCGTAAAAGAGGTAGATCAGACTCATTAATAAACGACCCGATAAACTCATTTTACAAAAACAAACACTCTTGCCCATTTACATGTAGAACTTTGTCGTCTACGTATTTAGAAATTTCTTTTGTAGATCGGAATGAGGAAGGACACCGCTCGATAACCCGGTGTGTTTGATCGGTGGTATTACTTATATTCGTGATTCTCCTAACTTTGATCTATCTGGTGATGATGCTTCCCAAAGCAGAAGTTAATTTATGCGGGATCATCATTGCGCAGTTTATCGGAGGAAGATCAGCTCCTTCAAAGAAGTAATGAGCCATGTGAAGACTGTTTGTGATGCGCGTGATGAAAGTTTTCCAAAGCCTAGAGAGAGTCAGAGATTCATTGGATCTTTGCTACGCTTCATTTCAGATCATCGACAATAGTTTCGGCTTGCGATCGGACTAGTTAGACTTTTCAGCTCAAAGGATGAGAGGAAAGAAACAAAGAAATCTTTGAGCAGTTGAAATCAAGGAGCCTTCTCTCGAAAGAAAAGAAGAAAGCGATGGAGACATGTCACGCTTTCAAGAATATGATAACCTCTCATAGAGTAGTAGTCCACTGGCCCAGTACTTTGCGGGCATAAGCAAGAGCAACATTGCCAAATATGATGAGTCCTCCGCCTTAGATAATGATGAAGAAGAGGGAGAGAACAAATAGAAGAGTCAGTCCTACTAAGGACACTACTGCATCTTCTCAAGAAGAATCTTCTTCCTTCTCGTTAAGAATGATGAAGCTTCCAAGCAACTCATGAAAGAATGTGACTCCTCAGAAGCTCAAGTCTTGAGCGTATCAATCTACCAGACACGTGGAGGACCAAAAAGAAAAGAACCTTCATCTTTTTTGTTGTTGTTGATCCTATGGAAGGTGTGTGGAAATTCCAGCATCGGCTCGAATTATCGAAGCGTTAAAGAATCGCTTTGCGAGGGCCATAGACATGAAAAAGTTGATCAAATCTTCTGTGATGAGATTTTATTTTGAAGATTAATCTTCAAAAATATACTATGGATACCCCGACAAAGCGACCAGAAGTTCTTCTTCTTCTTGACATTACTCACTGGCCGTGCATTGGCACTTTTTGTATCGTATGAATATGTAAATACTCCATGTTTCAGAATAGGTTAGATAGGAATGTCAATAAAGCCTCGCTCCGAGCATGTAGTTGGCTAGTTTGTTTCTTCTCGCTTTGAAAGAAAAATCAAGAATTCAAAAATACAAAAACAAAGAAAGAAAGAAGCAGATGAGGGCAGACAGACATTAAACAATAAAGTGCACGTACGCCATACCAGAAAAGAGAAACAAATCAAAGTGTGCAGCTCTGAAATGCCACTCCCGAAAAACACAACTTTCTGAGTGGTCAAAGCTCGTTTAATCTTGACTAGTTAGCTTTAAATTTTCTCGTTGATGAGGATGAGTGAATTTGATATGCAAAGCTCGTCAGAATCTTGGCTTATCAAAAGTAGGATAGTTTAGGATAGGAAATTAAAGGTTCAAACATGATCAAAATTTCCAACCTAAGGTTGCGAAAGAGAAATGACTCAATTGCATTCTATTTTTACCGAGTCAAAAAGAGATGTAAAAATCTGGTTCTAATTAGCTCAAAATCCGAACAGGAAGAAAAGGAAAAGACGACTCAATAAGAATCAAATCGAGTCGTAGAAAAGAGGGAAGGAAATGTTTCCAAATTTTCGCATCTTAAAGCTTTCCATTTTTTATTTATTCTTTACACAAAATAAATGTCTATGTGCAAAGTCTTTGTCTTTATGCCATAGATCACAGAGCATAAGTCAAAGCAAACTTAATCTGAATTTCGATTGTTTTTGAATTTTTTGTTTTAGGAATTTAGAGAATGAACATACATGCTGGGCGCTTTAATCCCAACGAGATGGTAGGTTAGGTAGAGAATCATATGTGGGCTCAATCGCTTTTAGTCTCGAGTCCATGGAGAAATAAGGAGTAGAAATAGATTATATTTCCCGCTTTCAAAAGAATAAAATGTTGTGAAAAGAAGTTTTCCAATCCAAGTGCCTGCGAAGAAGAAAAAGGTTGTTAGAACAGTAGGGATTGGGTAGGTAGAGAGTTTGTATTGATGAAGGTCTCGTTTGTTTTTCATGGTTGCTACGAGGCTTTTCGGAAGATCATCCCAAAGACCAGGAAGAGCAACCTGCGATTTGCTGGCAAATGTCGTCACTCTCCCGAAGAAAGTACAATGGATGTGAGGCACCGATCGACCTCCCGGAAGGCAAGTCCGAAGTTCTTGATGCCTTCAAGAAGGCACCATCCCCAAGTGGAGCCACTATTAGCCACCCGCAAATTTGATTATATCAAAAGGTGGCAGTCAAAGAGTATTTGAGTCTTCAAGGAACAATTTTCATCACAAAAAGCGTCGGCTCTTGAAGACTCTGGAAGGCCTCGCTGCTCGTCCAAATCCTATACTTTTGTTTTCATCCCAAAAAGCTACCGAAATCCCGCCTGGTTCCAAAGCCCAAAATGTTGCCGCAAACACCATTTTCTCCTTTCCCTTCTTTACCCAAATTAACCCTCATCTTTCTATCCCTATTTTCCACAAAAATCCCTCATTTTCACATTTAACGCTTTTCCCCTCCATCAAAATCCCCTTTATAAGGCTTTAAGACTCACTCTTGGCCTCCATCGGAACCCTCAAAACCTTTGAAAATCACGAGACCATTAAAAAGCCCATTTTGTTATATATCTTGGGCTTAAGCCCTTGGGCTAAGTCCCTAGTCAGTTTTAGCCCATACACCTTGGCAGCCGTGACCGCGCGCCGAGCCGCCTGCGCTTTATCGGTTTTAAATAAATATTTCTTTGCATGAACCACATTAAAAAACCTTTGATGCATCTATTTAACACCGTTGAAATTCATTTTATTTTCCTAATTTTTCCGCCCGATGCAAATTATGGAAGCGATCTTGGTACGTCGATTCAATCCATAGATCCGATGGTGCTGCAGTGCGCCTCCTTGTGGACGCACCGTGCGGCCGTTTCTCTCCCAAAACCACGTGGTTTTTATCGCAGACCACTCTTTGGTGGAGGAGCGATTTTTGCCCGGTGGCCGCCGATTCCATACATACGGCACGCCACGGCGATCCCTTGTACCTTTTGCGAAACCATCGTCCATCACGCATTAACGTTCAAACTTGGCGCCCAGAGCGATATCGCCGTGGACCCGTCCGATCCGGGCCCACCGATCCAACGGCGGATCGCTCGATCGAAGCCGCTCGATGGTTAATCGAAGGTGTGCGCCCGATGTACCGACCATCGTCACACGCAAATCAATCTCCACGCCGATCAACGATGCGTATCGAGCAACCCACAATTCACTCGCTAGATCTCTGCCCGATCGACTTTCCATTTCCCAATCCCGACCATCAATCTCTCACGACAAACGATTTCCGCCGTATTCATCCTTCTCCTCTCGACCGCCTCGATTCAATCTCGCGTTGATCGATCTCACGCGCGATTGAGCGGCTCGGATTTAATCCTTCTTTTCACCCATTCCACGATCGCTCGATCACACCACGATCGTTGGATGATGCCATCCAGCGAATCTGATCTCCTGCGCACGCCTTTCGATGCAGTTAACCTATATACGTCGTGTGTTTTATAATAGTTTTACGTGTACTGCGTGGTTTTTAATCATTTTTTCGTTATTTCCAAAGAAGATTTAGAGGCGGAGTGGGTGAGCGACTCTCCCGTCATACGATGCGCCGAAAGGAAATCATCCACGTGGTGGAAATGCACGTTTCATCGATGTTTCTAGCGCGTGGATGCCTTATAAACCGCACAGCCCGCGCGCCAAAGAAACACCATGGAAGCGCGCGCTCGAAAGAGGCATCGCTACTGAATACCAAAATGTATCGCATCAGTAGAGGATTAGGAGACGTTTATTTATGGGAATTACTGACGCTGAGACTCGTTGTCAAAAGCCTAGTCCTTCGATTTAAAACACGAGCTTTAAAAGAATATTTTAAGGGTTTATCGGCAGAGCGCTTACCACCACCACCGAGGCAAACCGAGCTCTAGTTACTAAAATGCCACCCGTGCCTCCAAGTATTCAATCGTAGCTCAATTTATTGATCGTGGATCAGTATATTTGTCTCACGCACTGACCGAAGAGTTACTCCGCGCCAGGGAACTTCCAATGGGAAATAATGGCTACAGAGAGTTACTTCGATGCCAAAACGAGAGGCTAATCGAACCTTCTCCAACTTCTAAAGGCACCTACGGCCTCACAACGAGAAAATCAAAGGCCGCCGAGCAATTAATACAAATCAAGGATCTTATCTCTAAGTTGTACGCAAAACTATTTTTAAAGGTTAAATAACGCTCAAAGCAGGATCTTTTCAATCATCGGGCCTCGAAAGACACAAATAGAGTTATGGAAAGCAGAAGTTATAAATTATTACATTTCCCATTGTATGCCTCGCTCGGTTCCCAGCAGGCCGGGAGTACATTGATTACGATGTTCAGGATGCCATGACTGGGAAATCCTCCCACCTCTTCATTCTTCTATAAATACTCGCCGTATGAAGATGAGAAAATGTTGGTCTCCGGACATTTGAATGCATGTAATAGTTATTACGAAGCTGCGATGCCTCGTTTGCAACTTAAAGATACATAAGCCGATATGAGAAGTTTGAAGTTGTAGAGACCCACCTAAGAACATCGACTATAGTAGCGGGTTCCGAACATCAAATACAAAGCTACTAATTTATGGGATCCCGATTTGTGTCAATGGTGATGTGTTTCTCACCGTCAATTATTATTTTTCTTAATGTTTTCATTCTATTCATTTTCTCTCGATAGCTAAGGCGGCAAACATAGAGCTAGGATTTACTTTCCGGTACGCACTTACTCACTTTGAAAGCTTTATTGTCTATGTTTTCTTCATTTGAACGTTCTCTTTGAAGAGTGCATTAATGCAAAGAGTTGGTTTAAAGGCACTTGCCCGATCTAAATTTCTCTTTGTCACCGTGTGCTCGTGGTTTCCTTATTGAATATGCTGAAAGCAAGGTAGTTTAAAGGCACTTACCTCGATCTTAAGTTTTTCAATCGATTTTGTAAATGTTCTCTAACTAAAGGAATTTCAAAGCAGGCTAGTTTTATAAGAGTATTAACACTGATCTCAAAGAATATACTTTATGTTTTCCTTATCGAATATCGTGCAGCAGCAGGTAGTTTAAAGGCACTTACCTGGATCTTAAGCTTTTAAATTGTTTTTTAATGTTTTCTAACCGAAAGAACTTCTAAAGCAAGCTAGTTTAAAGTGTGTAACCCGATCTCTGTAATACTTTTATGTTTTCCTTTAGTCGAATATGCTTGAAAGCAGTGTGGTAGTTTAAAGGCACTTACCCGAGTCTTACGCTTTCTAAATTGTTTTTTAATGTTTTCTAACCGAAAAGAACTTCAAAGCGAAAGGTAGTTTAAAGGTGTTAACACGAGTCTCGTGAAAAACTCTCACGTTTTTATTTAAGTACATCGTCGAAACAATATAGTTTAAAAAGAAGTTACTTAGATCTTAGGATCTGTTTTCACTATATCTTCATTTGTTTTGTTCTTCATTTTCTGTCCGTTTCATTCCATAAGATCACCTTAAGAGATCCTTTGACATAAGTGACTTGCCCCATGGATCAGCTTGAGACCTTTGTGTCGATTAAAATCCTCCTATGACTCCTATACCCCAAATGGGTTAAAATTGTCTTTGCCTCTTCCGTCGCCCAAATCGTTCCTTCATCCGTAAACGCTTCTACCTGCTTCATTTTGAAAACCGCCTATCACTCTACATCATGTCCCCGCCAACCACAAAAGCAAAGCCCAGGCTCTTTCATAACTAGCCTAATCTCATAGCCTATTTCGCCGTATTAAAGATCGCGTCTGTTTAAACTCATTCATAGAGAGATCGCTCGCGGATTCTAGGAGGGCTTCAGATCCTAGAATCCCAAAGTCAGGTTGAAATGATGTTTGCTGCCGCAATTTGGACTCTCGCTTAATCTTGCTAATAAAGTCTGATATGTATCCCTAACCAGAGCTTTGTCTTAGAAGAATCCACACGAATAATTTGGACTTTGGTGAGTAACTAAGCTTCCAAAAAATAAATTTCCCACCAAAAAGGAGGGAGATCGACATGAGGTTGAGCCAAGGCCTGATACCCAAATTTTGGGTTGTATAAACCAAGTGGGATAAAGACACGACCATTTGATCCTCCACCGAAGGGAGAGGAGACAAAACTCAGATTAAGTAGTGGGAAATATTGATTCCATTGGTTAACAAAATCCCCTTCCAAATGAAGATTGCAAGTTTGCATTTCTAGGTTTCGCAGCCTAGATTCCCTTGTTCATTTATTATGAAACATCTCACAAAATAGAGGGAAAAGGAGATCAACGATTTAGAACAAGTCTATTCAAGGGGGAAACCTCCTTTACATTACATAAATGAACAATTATTGGATGTTTCAAATGAAAAAAACCTCATTTCTATATACAAGAGTCCAAGGGGTCACAATATAATCCTAGCTCGACACATTAGGGGAATTTTGAGGTCTAAAATGGGCCTCTAAGGAAAAATGTACAATCAAAATTCACTTTATGAGAACTAATCACATTTCAGAGGATGACATCATCCCTAATGGTTGAGTGGCATTGACTTTGAATTAAAGGTACTTATCTTGTCACATTCTCAATAGTGGATAAAAACTCATGGTTAACCATGGTAGTGCTCTAAGTACTTTTAAAGTCAAAGTAAAGTACTCATAATAAATGTCATTTCACACTTTTTGAATAAAAATATATTATCCTCCTTTCATATTTCTTGAAAGAAACAATGCACATCCCTATACATTATTATATTATATTATATTATTTTATATATATAGTATATTAATTACATGTTATTATACAATTTAAATAATATAAATTTTAATTAATAGCATACAATATAATTAAGAATTTATAAATTTAAAATTAATATTTTTATTTTTAAGTTATTTAAGTACAAAGGAAAAATGCAATTGTTGTTCAATGATAATGCCTTTTTCTTTGAAAAACTCATTCTTATTTATAGTCACATCAATACAATTTTTTTTATTAATTTTATTTTGGTACAACTTTTTGAATTGAATTTACTATAGTTACATGGATTGTGGTGCAAAAAGTGAATTGAAAATTCATAAATATTATTTTATTGGTTTAGTATTTAATTTATTATTTCCTTAGAAGGGTCTATTTTAGACCTCTAAAATTCCCTAGTGTAACAATAACAATGTAAGGGCACAAAAATAACAATAGTGGGCTTTCTATGGGACACAATAATAACAATATGGGGACTACTTGTGCAAAACAATAACAATAAGGGGGCTACACTAACTATTCATTAGGGGGATTTTTGAGGTCTAAAATGGGCCTCCTAAGAAAAATGTACAACCAAAATAAAATTTATAAGAACCAATAGGATTCAAGATGATGATGTCAACCATGGGGGATGATTCACCATTTTTGGAGTAAAAAAAGAAAAAGATCTAAAATTAATAAAATAATAAACTACTTTTTTAACTGTCGTTTTTGAACTTATCTCCCTAAAGGGTTTACTCAAATTTCAAGATGAATACTGTTGGATGCAAAATTTAATCTCTAATCAAAAGAGTACCTATCACTTTTCGATGGACTTCGTTACACGAAAAATGAGAAATACATACATGATTGCAATAACGTATTTTATGTATTTCTCATTTTTCATGTAGCAAAAGTCCATCAAAATGTATGCAAACATGGGAGTACTCCTTGGATGAGAAATTAAATTTTCCATCCAATAGTATTCCCGCTTGAAATTCGAGTAAACCCTTAAGGAGATAAGTTCAACATGAGTTGAAAAAAGTGGTTTTCTTTTTTTCCTCTAAAATTTGATGATGTAATCAAATCTTATTTTATTATTTCCACTACTATTTTATATTTTCCTTAGAAGACACATTTTAGACCTCAAAAATTCCCTAATGAGTCATCGTTAGTAATTTTTGCTATTTTGTAGATGACTAAATGATTGTCACTAGATTTCTAAAAAACAAGATTCCCCGAATATTGTGAGTTTTAGAAATCTCATCGCCTTCATTATCCTTAGTATAAATTTTTCACTATTTCACTACTCGCCATTCCCTAGTTAGCCTACCACTCCTAAAGGACCCCCTCATGGGCTCATGTCACTCATCTTCATCCCCTCCACCCATGACCACAACACTATGTTTTGCATTTTTCCTCACCCTCCACTTACCAACTAGGATCACCAACCAAATCTTACTCCTTCGTATGATTCCTCGCATGCCTCAAGCATTGATGAGTCTCAAAAACTATCTCTAGGCTCTTTAGATAAATCAAGTACATTGGATTTTGGATCTTTCAATACATCAAATTGTTAAAAAAATCATGTTTTTCCATACTTGAGGACCCTGAGCCAAGCTTTCAATCAAAGAACAAGTCCAAAGAGCCTCCCACTAGGTCAATAGGGTTTCATAGGTTGTAGGGTTGTCTTTGGTGTTCTAAATCACTATTTTTATGTGCTAAGAAGCTTAATCAAATGAGAAAGAGGGTCGCACTTGTTTGTCCAAGTTAGATCAAGAAAATCTCCAAGGAGGACTACTTTTGCCAAGGACAAAATTTCGCAAAAGGAAATTGTTCATCTTTGACATTTCTGCAAGAGTGTCAAGGTAACTATCGACAGGGAAAATTGGTAAGGGAAGAGGCTTACTCCTCATCAAAGATATACACAAGCAAGTGGAAGAGGAAGTAGCCTATGTTATGGTCTGTAAGGACTGATTAGGCCAACAATATGCCAAGCAAAGCCAATGCAGAAAATCACATGGATAGAGGCATACCAACACAACCAAGCATGAATTGAATATTTTTTAGAAATCATAAATGGAAAAGGGAAAAAATGTGAGGTGAACTAGATAGAACTGAATGAACTTGAAAGGGCTATAGAGAACTTAGAAGACAACACTAAAAATTATTCTCATGCAAAGACAAAAGCCCTAAGGTTTTGGAAATATGGTCAAAGGAGATGAAGTGAAAATGATAGTCCTCCATGATGACATCAGTATAGGAGGTTTGAAGAGACTGTGTAAGTGACTTCTAGGGGTTTTTCCAAGGTAAAGTATCTCACTGCACTCAAAGGGAAAGAATGCAAAGAGTATCAGTATGAGGAAGGTCAAGCCTTCGCTGACCATTTTGCACTCAATGATCAAAGGAATAAAAGCATATGGTTGAGTTTTAAGATGAGAAGTCAAGCTGATCATAAGACTACCGTTTGTTGTATAACTAAAAGTGTCAAACACCAAGAACCTCAAAGAGGGAAAAATAAGTATGACATTGCACCTACGGACTGGAAGTGGCCAAAAAGAGATAAAAAACATGATTTCAACTCACAAATGCCAACAAAAAGAGGTTTTGACAAATGCTAAGAAAAACTCACCACCAAAGGAGAAAAAGGGACCATGGAATATCGCTGAAAAGTGACAATAAACTAAAAAAACATTAGAGAATGGGTTTACAAGGAATAAATGTATTTTACTAAGACTATAAAAAGTCAATTTGTTTATCACTCACCTTCATTTGTCACTCGCAAAAGAGTGAAAAGCATTCAAGAAAGAAATTTCTAAGTTTAGTAAGAATCGGGGCAGGTTATCGACGTTGCGCTTTGGAGCAAAGCACCGCACCCTAGGTCACCCTAGTCAGCATAGAGGAGAAATCGCGATATAAAAATACACCGCGCTGCACCCTAGAGCGCAGCGCGCTGTGCTTACTGATCGGCGCTACCCGTTTCGCCCTGACAGAGAGGACCCGACGAGCACAAGAAAGGCTACCGGCAAGCCTACACGTGGGCGGTGCTATGCTCGGAGAGACCCGACAGCATAGGAAAGGCACAAAAGCTCGCACGCGCAGCAGCACGCGTGCGCAGAGGGACCCGATGGGCCCAAATCTCATGCACGCGCGTGTAGGAGACCGGCTTGAGCACGCACGCGAGCAACACTGCGCCCAGGAGGACCCGGGATCGGCCCAATTTCGCCCGAAACACTCGCACCGGAGACCGACGAGCCCGCATGCGGGCGAGCATTGCGCTTTAGGCTCGAAACCCTATCAATTGCTAAATATTTCCCAAAACACAAGGAAAACACCTCCAAGTTGCTTCCAAGACACTGCAGACAAGTTAAAGGTCGGTAGATGATACTTTTTCCTTTCCCTCCAAGTGATTTTTGCTGATTTAACACTTAAAGGAGAATGATCAAACCCTAGTGAATACAAACCCTAAGTTATCATGGTAAACCCTCTGTTTTTGACCTCCAAACAAGAAATTTTCGGTTAAGGGGATTGTCAATTAGGGTTATTGCAGTTTCGACTCAAGTTAGCCCTCCTCCAAGCTCAAAGAAAATCAATCATAAACCCACACCTTCATCTCACTCGCAGAAATTTCCCTTTTCACCATTTTTTCATTTCACTCATCCTATCAAGTTTTACAAACAATCCTAGGGTTGTTTGAAATGCCGCACTAATCACCATGTCGAGAGAAGAAGGAAGTATGAGCAGTGAAGGAGGCCAGAGAGTAAAAGCACACGGGTGGGAAGGTTAATAGGTTTGAGCCCCAAGACACAGATGGCGATTACTTCCTTCCCCATGATTCTCACATGCTTTCAAAATGTGGGGTGTTTTCAGCTTTTGTGAAAAGGTCAAACAAGTGCATAGTCACCCTCGAGCTCACTAGGTTGCTTGTCCTCAACCTACACAATAAAGAAGTAAATATTGTAGGGTTAGACTTTGAGCTATCATCAGTATACCATTGCACATGCTACTAGACTTCCTAATGTTGGTGAGAAATGGTTCAAGAGGGAAAAAGTTGGAAATGAGCTATTATGAACCATTTATCAAACCTAGGTACAAAGAAAGCTCGCAAAACCATTTTTCCTTTCTCACACTTGTTGGAAAACGTATGCACCCCTTGATAAGGGTCATCATGAAATACTTTACCTATGAGGGGAGATACTCTATGCTCTACTCCTACCATATCAGTATTACTCATGCATTTTACCAAGGTTAAAATGCTTCATTTGCCTTACTACTTGTATAGAAGTATTGACAAGATGTCTTTCAGTCATCCGAAGGAGGAACTATTCCAAACAAATACATAGTTTGTTCCACCACTCCTTGATCAAGATGGTGGTGCTACATCACATGGAGCAACAAGGCATACCTTGGGAGGTGTTCATAGCTCATGAAGCATTCACAAGCCCTCGACTCATCATCAACCAAATTTACCCTCATCATCTCATCCTCCTCTCCTCCACTCCTCCATCACCTCCTACTAACCATGCTTCATCATCTACAAAAGTATCCTCACCTCAAGAAAACCTCCCCTCTCCCATCTTCTCCCCGATGCATCGTATCAAGAAGGAAGTGGCGGTGAAACGATTAAGCCAAAATGAGGGTGAGGAAGACAATAAGTCAAACCAAAATGAAGATGAAGGAGATGATGAGTTGAGCCAACAAGAGTGCGGAGAACATGGAAATAGAAGGGGATGATGACGATAGGGCAGAAAAATGAGGAAGTTGACAGTGAGAATGAATTGAGCATTGATGAAGAGGAAGTGAGCAATAAAACAGAGGACATGGAGGTAGATGATAATGAAAAAGAGGTAAGTGATGAAGAAAGAAGCAATCACTACTCGAAAATGATGAAGATGAGGAGGAAGAAGACAGCATGGGCACTAATGAGGCAAGTGACAAAGGCAAAGAGGATGTTGACATTCGACGAGAAAATGAAGAAGAGTCATGATAGTCATGAGTGCCATGACAACGGTCATGACAAGTCATGAAGACAAGAAAGAAAAATCAAGGAGCTGACGTAGCCAAAATGAAGGTCACAACAATGATGAAAGCAACTACAATGAAGAACAAGGTGAGAGTGCACAAATCGGTGAAGAAACCGAGCATTGAGGCTAATGTTAAAGGTAAAGAGGTGAGCAAAGCGGTCAAGTGATGAAAAAGAAGACATAGAGACAAATGATGACAACCATGAGGAGGACACCATAATGAGCCAAATTGAACCTTTTCCTTTGGCATACCATAGAGGAAAAAATAAATGTGTTTTCTGCCTCTAAAAGGCAAGGGGCCATGACTTCTACTCCTATTAGGCCAAAGGATAAAGGAAAAGAGAAAGGCAAGGGTAAAAAACAAAGATAAAGGCAAGGGAAAAAGCAAAGACAAAGGCAAAGAAAAGGTAAGAAAGGAAGAAGACAGATCGACATGAGATTGGAGAGGGAGTTTGAACTCATCCATGTTGATAGTGATAAGGAAGACAAAAATAGGGCCAATAGCATACTACTTCTAAATAAAAAATGTAGAGATTAAAGACCTACAAAGGAGCCTTGGCATGGAACAATACATCATTGATTATTACAAGGATGAGCACAAGAATATGAAGAAGATGAAAAGGGACCTTGGCCTCACGTGAAAAAATATGGGCAAGCACTATGCTTTGAAAAACAAACTTACTTTGTGCCAAGCTCAAAGAGGCCCTCACCGAAATTCAAGTACTCAAAGGGGAAAAAGATCAAGAAAACCTTGGAATATTGGCTGATTATTCTCTATAGGTTTCTCAAACCCCATGAGGGAGACATCCACCAATTTTGAAGAATTTTTGACAAATTTTGGTTTTTTGTGAATTTGGAGGCCTCTAAGCACAACACCTGCGCTACACTTTCATCTCGCATCTTCGGAGGGAGAAATTTGCATTTTTGTAATCCTAATGCCTATTACATTATGCTCACCAAATTTCATGGCATTTGGAGCATTTTTGACCCCTCAAAAGGTCACAAAACACCTCATTTTTTCACCTTTCTACCTCATTTTCGAGCCCGGCGCCGCGCCTAGAGAAGTGTTGGGAATTTTTACTTACTGGATAGGCAAATTAAGCTCAATCAAGAAACAAAAGGTAGATTTGGAAAGTAGACTTAGTAAGCTTTCCAACGGGCCATCACGAAGCAAAATCCGACATCGAGAAGGTCACCAAAACTTAGGTCGCAAGTGGACCCATTTTCTTCGCCCGTGAAGGCGCTGCGCTTTCAGACCTCACCGTGTGTTTTTGCCAAAATTTAAAAAAACACTCATTAATTGCAAAATGATATTTTAAAGTTTTTTGAGGAAAATCACTCCAAATTTAGGTGCTAGGAGTTATTTTGACATTTATTTCATGAGATATTTTGTGCCTTGGGCCTTGCATGGTCGCTTGGGCATTAATGACATTTATGGATGATTTTGACATTTTCAACCCTAGTTAGAGTTTTTTCCCTCCTTTGATAGATAAATAGAGCATGACGGCTTCATTGTAAAATGTTGGCATTTTGATGACTCTTGAGAGCAATACATGGTTTTTGGAGCTTGAAGAGGGAAATTGGTGTTGTGGAGCTTGTGAATGGCTTGTTTTGCTTATCGATGGAGAATGCTTGCTTACGATCCCAGTGCTTGTTTAATGGTGATGTGCTTATATTCGATTCATGTTTTCTTATGTATAATTTTGTTTCATCCTTCTATGTTGCAGTAGGACAAAGGATTTAGACTAAGAAAAGTGTTCTTCAAAGGCACCTTAGCTCTATTTGTTCTTCACTGCCTTTATGTTTTCCTCTACTAGGTCGGTTTAGAAAACCCTTAATTGCTCTCTAGACCCACCCAAACTTGTTTATCTCATGAATGGTTTAATATATTAGATATCATAGATCTTTTATGGCTAGCGCTTGTTTGATGTCACCGAAACACTCGTTCTTGAGGTCATTCTTCAAAGTACCACTCGGTTAGGTTTTGCCAAAGAGGCTATGTTTCAATCATACCCTTTGTCCATGCTTTAAAAGTTGTTTTGAAGATATTTATAGCTATGATCAATGATGTTTAGGAGTTCCCTCTTCTTTGATTAAAGTTATATGTTTATCTTAAATGTTTTCTCCCGACCTTGAAGGTGAAATCACTAGAAGTTAAATGAGTTTCTCACCTCTCTATATTTCATTGGATTGTTTTGTATCGAAATGCTTATTTGCTTGAGTTGAATCAAAGAGTTATTGGTGTGCCCTCGTCTATTGATTACTTCTTTATGCTAAATATGTGTTGAAGTCCCTTCTTGTTTTAAGTATTTGACAAAAGGATTCTTGATTTCCCTTTGCCCTATTTTGTTCACAAACTTGATGTTCATTTCATTTCACACAAACATTGAAAATCCATTTGACCATGCTAGATTTTCCCTACGTGATGCTCCCCAATCCATTGTTGAACTTTCCATGACTTTTATAGACTCCATATCCCAATGAATTGAATATTTCCTCACTCCATCTATTCTACTTGACCATCTTACCCAACCAAAACAAACAAACAAACCATACACTTAACAACTAGCCTAAAATCAAACCCTAAAAGCAAACAAGTTCACATCCTTTGCACAAATAGAGAGACTCTCTAAGTCCATGAAGAGCTAGGTCCTAGGACTCCAAAGACGTGTCACGATGTTACCTCGTGCATTTGGTCTTAAAAATCTATCAAATCATGAGAACCTAACAATAACAATAAAAATATGGGGATACACTAGTATTATAGGGACCTAGCATGCCCCTCTCATTCAAAAAAAGTGTTTTCCTCAATGCTTGAGTAGTTATGGATGCTTCGTATAAAATTTTCATCCTCCCATGTTGAATCTTCGGTAGGTAAGTTCTTCCACTTAATGAGATACATCGAAATTGATCGATTTTGTAGCTGTCGAGTTTTTTTTCCGTGTCGCTTCATGTTCCAATATGATTTTTCCTTCTTTGTCAAGTTCTGGAAATATTGTTTGAATTGAGAGCTTGTCACCTATAACCTTATTTAAGCATGAAACATGGAAAATTGGGTGCACTTGGGGAAGATGCAAGAAGCTACACTTTGTATGTCATAGTACCAATCTTTTGCTACACTTTGTAAGCACCATAATACTTTGGTGATAATTTATTATACTTCTTAGCTTGCTTGAGGGACATTTGTTTGTATGGTTGTAGTCTGTAAAAAAACCTAGTCAGCCTACATCAAAACTTCTTTCCCCCGTGATGTTGATCTTCTCTCGTTGTTTCATTCAATTATGCGCCAAGGTGAGGTTATCCTTTAAGAGTTGGAGAACTTGTTGTTGATGCTCGATGTGATCTTCCATCGCTTGAACCTTAGAAATTTCTCTTAAAGATGATGTGATGGAGGGTGGATGATATCCATAAAGTGCCATAAATGGGGTAATTTTTTGCTACAATATGGAAGGAAGTGTTATACCACCATTCATCCAGAGGTAACCACTTGACCCATTGTGTACTTTTATCAATACAAAACAACAAATATATCCTTACAAACATTTGTTCACTATCTTAGTTTTCCCATCGTATTAAGGATGATATGATGATCTATGAGCTAATTGAGTACTCAAACAAGAAAATAATTCCGTCCAAAAAATTTCCGTAAAAAATGGGATCTCTCGTCGCTTACAATAATATTCTGGTTTCCATGTAGCTTTTGAATTATTTCCACAAATGCAGTAGCAAATCGTACTGGATTTAATTGGATGACATAATGCACAAAAGTGTGCATACTTGGTAAGTTTATCAACTACCACCATGATGACAGTCTTTCCTTAGGACTTGGGTAAACTTGTGGTAAAATCCATTGAAACCTCCTCCCCAATGTTGACTTGGAATGGATAAAGGTTGTACGTACATCTCGGGGTCTTAATTGTCTCAACTTTATTTTGTTGGTAAAGCCAAACATAGTGCCACAAAATTTTGAATATCGGATTTAAGGCCATCCTAAAAAAATTCCTTCTTGACCCCGTGGTAAGTTTTTTAAAAATCTTGAGTGCCCTCCTAAGGGAGAGGCATGCAATTCCAAAAGAATCTTTTGTTTGAGTTGGGAATTCTTACAAATATATAAGCGATATTTGTACCATAATGAACCCCTTTTTCTAGTTAAGTTTCATATGTACTAGGATCTTGCTACAACTTTTGAATGAGTGTCCACACCTCTTCCATTATTCTTCCATTCATCCCTTGCTTTTGATTATCCACTCAGGTTGGATAATAGAAATGGCACAAAGAAATTCTTCCACATCCTCATCCTTTCTTGAGAGTGCATCCGAAACAACATTTTGCTTCCTTTTTTTGTAGATGATTTCAAAGTCATAACCCAACATCTTTGTGACCCATTTTTGCTGCTCTTATGAAGATAATATTTGTTCCAAAAAAGTATTTAAGACTATCATGATTTGTTTTTACCTTGAAGTGTCTTCCCATTAGGTAAGGTCGCCATTGCTTTAGTGCATGTAGTATTTCCAACATTTCCATCTCATAAATAGGTTTCAATGAATACTTTCCTTTGATTGGATGAATTTCAAAAGCAATGGGTCTTCCTTCTTGCATTAAAACCGCACCAATTCCATTTCCCGAGGCATCACATTCCAGAATAAAGGTTTTTGTGAAGTACGGCATAGCTAGACCTAGTGATTGGAACATTGCCTCTTAAGATGTTCAAAGGCCTTAGTTGCTTTTGGAGTCCAAGAAAATGCATCTTTCTTGAGTAATGATGTTAAAGGTGCCGATATTCTCCCAAAAATTATTAACAAACTTGCGATAATACCTTCGTTAACCCCAAAAATGCTCGAAGATGCTTTATGTTTATAGGAATTTTCCATTCCTTAATGGATTTAATTTTGTAGGGTATACCTTAACACCCTCATGAGATACAATATGAACCAAATATTCCACCTCCTGTACTCCAAAGAAACATTTGGAGGTTTTCACATATAATTGTTTCTCCTCTAATACTTTGAGCACCATGTCAACCCGTTGAACATGATCCTTCCAAGACTTCATCGTAGAATAGTATATCACCAAAAAATACTAACACAAATTTTCTAAGGAAGGGTTTGAAGATGAAATTAGTCAAACCTTGAAATGTGTAAGGTGCATTAGTAAGGCCAAAGGCATGACCAAAAATTCATAATGACCCTCATGAGTTTTCGAATGTTGTTTTCGAATGTCTTCATTATTCATTCTAATTTGATGATATCCATAATCGAAGATCCAACTTGGTGAAGTAAATTTCTCCATTTAATTCATCCAATAATTCATCAATGATGAGGATGGGAAATTTATCTTTAATAGTGAGCTTGTTGAGTTCCCTATAATCCGGACACATACGCCATGATCCATACTTATTGTGCACCAATACTATTGAAACAGGGAGAATGAACTTTGACTAGGTTGAATTATACTAGCCTCTAGCATTTTCTGCAACCATACGTTCAATCTCACTCTTTTGAGCATAAGGATATATGTAAGGCCCGATGTTTGGAGGAACACTTCCTAGAATCAAATGAATAGCATGATCATGATCATGAATAGGTGGGAGTTCTTTGGGAGTCTCAAATACATTGGAATGATTGTCCAAGACTTTTGCAGATATGGAGAAATAGATGATTTTGATGTTTGAACCCGTAGTGAGCATAATTATGCAATTACACCTCGTTGTTATTTATTCAGAGCTTTTGTCATGACATTAGAGCTGATTATATATCCTCAGCTTCCCCCGAGATACCCCGTTGTTAACACTAGAAAATTGTAGCGTACAAAAGACATTAAAAATGTCAAACTAAAGGTATAGATGAAGATTTTCAGAAGAAGGAATACATTAGAAGCTGAGATCAAAATTTAATTTTTCCTAAGGTTAAGGGACAAATTTAATGGAAAACTCATTGGAAACAAAGAGGGCTTTACGCGGCATCGCGACTATTCCTTCGATATTCGTGCAGATCTAGAGGATGGCGAAATGTCACCATTGGGGACCACTTGGCACACTTGGTTAGGAATATTCTCCACTTATTATTGCCAAGGACAAGTCGAATTTGAGCCACCTTGAGGCATAAATGCAACACACAAAGGAATCCCTCTTCCACTCTTGTGTCACTATCCATCTTAGGGCCAAGAGAGTGAATTCAAAAAAATGTCTATATAAACCGCCCCTTTGGAAAGAAGAATTGGAGATACATTGTTATGCTGGCCAAATTGCTTCATAGAAAACCAAACTTCGCATATTCCAGAGTAGTAGAGGTTTTGGAAGGACTCATATTTTGGCCAACCAACATCTCAGTCCCAAGAGAGAGAGGTCCACCATTTCGATCTTTATCTACCATCCTTTGAGAAAGGGAAGAGATGCTTGTAGGAACTCGAGAGAAGGAGACCTCCTTGTTTTGGGTATTTGAGCTCCATAGCTCAAAGGACCCTCTTCAAGTGTTTATCATTGTATATTTTTTTACCATCAACACCTTATAAAGGGAGAATTCTCCACTTGTGTTATTAGATTTTTTTCTCCATCGAGCTTTTGTATTTTTCATATTGTGTTTTGTTTTGTTCTTAGTGTTGTATGCTTATTTGTCCCTCAAACTTAGTTTACATTATGTCAAATATATCCCACTAACGATAGAAAATAATTTTTCTTCCGTGACCTTATGAAGGTAGAAACCAACTTGTTAAAGAAGTGCATTCCATACACCTTTGTGCCAAATACACTACCACAGGAATGGCGACTCCATTGGATTCTTTCTTTTTGAGTTAATGGTTGTTGTTGCAAGCTCTTCTTCTCTGCTCGGCTTGTTGCAAACCACCCCTACATTCTCTCTCGCATCTCTAATCATACTCATTGAAAATTTTTGCA
Source organism: Pinus albicaulis (assembly GCA_034641835.2). NCBI lineage: Eukaryota > Viridiplantae > Streptophyta > Pinopsida > Pinales > Pinaceae > Pinus > Pinus albicaulis. Next base: position 48,886,203 of record CM076571.1, read on the forward strand.
TAGTAGAGAGGGCACTTTTTCTTTACTATTCCCCACAACACACTTTGTGCTCCGACAAACGTGCGCTCCGTGCACTCGTGGGAAGGTAACTCATGCGATGAGCGACGAAAGAAAAAAATTGGCTACTTTTTCCCATTTTTTAAGGTAGATTGGCAAATCCATAATCATTTTCCATCACTTCATATTTGTATTTCACTACTATTAGGACACTTAGGTGCTATGTTTAACTTGGAATAGCTTAGCAACTAGGTAGTTTTAATTTTAGTATTTTATTTCGACAGATTACACATAGTTTAAATAGGGAAAAAGTAAGTGGGCTTAAATCCACATATGTTTTCCGAACAAATTATTTGCCGATAAAATATACAAAACACGTAGCTTAATTAGTAAAGAGTAAGTGGCCCATATATCCACATATCTTTTGATAGTTCAAGTTTGTCAAATTTTTGCATTAGATTAGTTCAATTCTCGCATTAACATTTGGGAATAGGATCAAACTCGTCAACAAAGAAAGTAAGTAACCCTATGCCACCCTTGTACCTCTCGATGGGCCGGGTATGCATATGAACTCTTTCCTAAAAAAAAATTCCTTCTCTCTATAGGGAAAACATATTCTAATTAGGCAAGGTGTAAGTGGCCCATCATCCATCCATCATTTCAATTTTTGCAAGGAACAATCACACATAGGGTAATTAGAAAAGGATTGTAGAGGATCATCGCATATCCACATCTCATAACACTTGTGATTGTTCACTCCAAAGCACACACAAATCATCAGTATGCATTGGACCATAAGGCACCCGGTGTTTTGGGACCTTTGTTCTCTTCTTACGATTACTTCACTAAAGTACACTCTAAAAAAAATTGAGACTCCCTAAAAATAATCATTAACTCGAAATTACTAAATTCTCCCCATATGGACCACAAAAGAAATTATAGTTTAGTTTAGGACCATAGGGGGTAGGTATACAATAAACCATCGTGGTCATAATACATTTTGAAACATATATGTAGACATTTTAGGGATCTTCAAACCCATCTATACGCCCACAAAACAAATATCTCGAGCATTACGGAGACTCATTTCATAGGGGGTTAAGCTTAGGCCCAAAGGCGTGTGGTACTCTTGGGGCTACCTCACCCATCTAGTTCTCGGTACTAGTAACCGATTACCAAGAAGCTCAAGACTCAAAAACTCACGTGGGACGACAATACTTTAGTGTCCAAAACTAAGGAATCCTTCCCTATAGGTGACAAGTGCAGGCAACAATCGATCCTCATACCATTACCTTGGTCGATTCTTTGGTCGCCGGAAGGTGTTGCTAGTTCTTTTTGGGACATTAGCCCAGCACTCCATCATAAGATATATTCGTAAGACCAGTTGCATTGAGAGTGTAAGGACCATTATGTATATATATATAGGCTTTTGGTATCATACGCAAAACAAACAAAACCTCTTTTTTTTGCTTGATTGTTCACATAGCATAAAGTTAAAAGGAAAGATCACATTTTCATTTTTTCGCTTTGTTTTATGCATGTGATTATATTTTTTTTCTTTGATAGGAATCATCCTACCTCCCAAATCACAAAAAATGTCGCACTAATAGACATCATAGGGGATCCAATGGGCATCACGTCGATCTAGGTGTTTCTTAAACATCCCCCCATTAAAGGGAGGAGTGTCAGCTCTCTCGCTATTCAAGATTGGAAACCCCCAAGGGTCACCAAACAAAACACCAATGGAAACCCCAATAGGGTCACCACACTCAACTCCTCCGACGACCCCTCAAGGTCAAAAGGGTAGCTACCACTCGAGGAGTCAACAGAATTTCCATCGGGGTACGCCATAGGGTAACATTCCCCGTGCACCTCCCCCTAAACGAACACATTCAAATATCGTTTTCTCAACAAAAGTACAATGGCGGTCAATTCACGAGCTACTCTTCTTATCATCACTAAATCTTCCGTATCTAATGAAGTTAACGAATGACCCCTTTTTCACATGGTATTAATTGGCCCCTCATGCCTACGAGGCTCCCTTTTGATATACCAAAGTTTTGAAGGGAAGCAAGCGGAAGACCCCCGGAAATCATATAATGACTTTCCACCCGTGGTGTTTGTCAAATAGTATCATTGATGATACCATACGATCGAGACTATTTCAACGCACCCTCATAGGGCCCGTGGAAAAATGGTATGTCGAGGAATCATCTACATCGCATAGAACCTTTAGCGCCCTTGCTACAACATTCCTCACATATTTTCCAACTCGCCATTCATCATGACTCAAGAATGCAAACTTTCGACACATTTCAGACAAATAATAGTCATTCATATATCATACCATCCCCATGAATAGTGGAGACGTCATAGTTTATGCAAAGCCAAACTCGACGACATAGTTACTTTGGACTTATTTTTGAAAACTCTCACTATGGAGATTTCAAAAGACGTGGCCACGCAAAAACCTACCTCGAGAGGAAGACACCATTAGTAAAGCCCAACAACTTGAACTCATTTACACCTAATATTAATGAAATGAAATGAAATGACATGTTATTTATGTCTGCATCTCTCGTGCATATACATAAATATGAGCTCAATATATACATGTGCATATACGTAAGTTGCACGTATACGTGAGTTATCTTACGTATATGCATGTTTCCATTTATATATATATTTATATATGTGTGCATATACAAAATATGTCACATATACAAAAAGTCATCTTCTATATATGCACAACTTTTGTGTATGCACATAGTTATGGAATCGTATGTATATAAAAAGATGGCTTCCATATCTATATAGAAACCATTCGATGTATGGGCCTCTGTATGGACCTTTGTATATATATATATATATATATATATATGAAGTTGACTTTCATAAATGCACTTATATTTACGCATATGTGCATGCATGCTTCCATATGTACGTGCATATGCCGAAGTTGTGCATGCATGGAAGCCATATTTCATATATGTATGTTTCCATATCTATTTTCATATATGTAAAATGTACATATATAAAAGTTCTCGTATATATGGAAGCCATCTTCCATATATGCATGCTTCCATATATGCGTGCATATACAACAGACTTGTGCTTATACATAAGTTATCTTCTATATATATACGATTTATGTATATGCACATATATATGGAAGTGATGCCTTATATATATGCACATACTCCAATCTCAATCTGTTGAAATATATATTCTCAACACGAATGAAAATTACTTCACTCAAGCCGCAATTTGAAATTTCTAAAGGAGAGGTTTAGTAATCGGTTTCTAATGTGATTTTAGGGCTTTGACACCATGTAGAAATTTAATAGAAATTGCGAATACATAAGTTGCGCATATACAAAAATTTGTACATATACGGAAAATGAACAGATCTTCCATAGATGCACAACTTCTATATATGTGAATATATTTTGTATATGCACATATATTTTGTATATATCTGCAACTTTCGTATATGTGCATATCTTTTGTATATGTGAAAACTTTCCTATATACACATACACAAAAAGTTTCACATATATAGACGTTGTGCACAACTTCAGATCACATGAATATACGATAGTCTCCACGATATGCACAACTTCCGTATAGGCATATATCTTTTCATATATGTGAAACTTACGTATATACACATCTACTATATATGCGCATCTATTGGATATGTGGAACTTCCAAATATGCACATATATGGAAGAAATGTACATATAAGGAAAAAAATGCACATATATGGAATAAACACATATACGTAAGATATGTACATTTTTGGAATAAACACATATACGAAGATATGTACATATATGGAAGTTATGCATCTATGAAATATGTGCACATATTTTGTATCAATACCTTTCGTATATGCACATATATTTTGTATATGCAAAAATTTCATATATGCGCATATATGGAAGTTGCACATACAGAAATATTTGCGCATATATGGAAATTGCATATATATAGAACATATGTGCATATATGGAAGTTACGCATATACAGAGGCTACATATATATGGAGGTTGAAGTTGTGCACCTACTTTTGTGTATGCGAAACTTCAGTATATGCACATATATGTAAGTTGCACATGCACAAAGTGGATGCACATTTACAGAAGTTTTTCATATATGGAATATGCACATATACATAATTTATGTGCAACTTCATCCACTATATAAATGCAACCTCCATATATGCACAATTTTCGTATATGCGTAATTTCTATATATGTGAAACTTTCATATAGGTTTATATGAATTTGTGCATATATACGTAATATATGCGCATATACAAAAGATGCACATATATAGAATATGAACATATATGAAAGTTGTGCCTATACAGAGGTTGAAGTTCGCACAACTTATGTATATGTGCAACTTCATTATACACGCATAGCTTATATATATGTGAAACTTCGTATATGCACATATACCAAAGTTTATACATATACTGAAAGCGATAGTAGCAAACTTCGTAATATGCATATATCGACAACCTCCATGTATGCATAGCTTTTGTATATGCACATATCTTCTATATATACACAACTTCGTATATGTGTAACTTCCATATATATGCATATCTTCCATATATTTGTAACTTATTTATATGTGAATCTTTTGTATATGTGCATCTACCAGTATATGCATAAATTCCATATATGCACATATTTTCCATATATGTGTAACTTCCTTATATGCACATCTTCGATATATGTGCATTTATCGTATATGTGCAAACTTCCATATATGCACATATACAGAATATATGTGCATATATAAAAGATGAACTTATATAGATGATATGTGCATATACTGAATACAAGCACATATACAAAATATGAGCATATATGGAAGTCACACAACTTCTATATATGCGGATCTTCTATATTTCATATATTCCGTATATGCACAACTTCCATATATGCATATATATTCTATATATATGTGTAACTTTCATATATGTGTATATATGAAAGTTGCACCCATATGGAAGCTATGTGCATATATAAAAATTGTGTATATATGGAAATTGAAGTTTGTGCATAGGTATGTGCATATACGGATGTGTTGTCAAGATGAATCTCCTTTGCGGACAGAGGTGTATCTCTCTAGCCCTAGAGTGGGTTCTAGCAACACGAGATTATTTTCTAATGCAAATCTCTCTTAACTAACATTTACAATGCGATGAGAAAAGAGACGAAGTAACATTTTCCCAACGCTATGCTTGAGTCCATTGATAATGACCTTGATCCACGATCCTTTTGGGCTCACTCCCCTGTTACCGATGGCATGGGAATACCTACAGATTGATCAAGAGACAACAACAAACGTAATACAATACATAATAAACGTAAACATTAGCTATCTAATAGATCAAGGGGTACAAGAATATTTGCACAAACATTTAGAAAAATATAGAAAGAAAACATCAGATGTTTTTATTTATAAATATAAAAGGAAGAGCTTACAACCCAGGCCTTGATGTTGGAGGCCTCCTTTGGTGAAAATATAAGTCCTTCATTGAAGCTCTAAATTATTCCTTGTCCCGAACACTTAGGTGTTATAACAATGCTAGGATGCAAGGGAATGAGAGTTCAAACTAGCCTGACAATGACCAAACAAGCTCTAATATTGTTGGGATGAGGGATGTGAATTTATAGGAAGGGAGAAGAGGTTGGGAGCCTAGGAAAGGAGGAGGAAAGCCCACTTTCTAAGGGATAAACCCCCCATGGGTGAGATCAAAGCTCTAAAATTAGAGAGCTTGACTCTGTCACCACCATTTAACAACCAACCTGTCACCTTGGAACTTCTACAGGTCGAAGCTTCTCCTCCATTTGAGGAAACACTACCAAAAAGGGATCAACATGTTTTTCCAAGAAATAATGGCACTAGTAGCACTAAGAGAGAACTATGAATATGACATCAGTGTGAGCATGATACCAAGAAAAGCACTAACCCTGGAAACTAGGAATTTGACCAAGTTTCTTCAGTATATTCCAAGGAAGTTTTCTTTGGATCTTCTTGGGATGTCTTAACATATTTCTTCATGGTGGAAACATTACATAGGATCTATCATGGGGCATTTCAGGATCAGGGACGGGAAAATGAGCATGGTGACAAATTACTTTGTAACAGATGCCCCCTAAAGCATGAAGGTAGAACAGGGAGTGATGGTTGAAATTCTTTATGAACCAAGACAAAGAGCTCAGACCACCTCTAGAAAACCTGTCGAACCAAACATATTACAATATATGACATCTCTGGTATGAATATGCCTAATCACGTAAATTTGCACTAGGCATCGAATAACACATGAACCCATGGCATGGTTGCAGCCATCCACCTAAAGAGATCATTGAAATGGATCTGCGGTATGGACACAACCATTTGTATAGATAGGATCATGTATACAATCATGAATACTTAATAACTCCCCGCAGTCTGGATAAAAAATCAGATGTGACCCACCTCCGGAAAACCTGTCAAACCAAACATATTACAATATATGACATCTATGGTATGAAAATTCCTAATCACATAACTTTTCACTAGGCATCAAATAACACATGAACCCACAACATGGTTACAACCATCCGTCTAAAGAGATCATAGAAATGGATGTGCGGTATGGACGCAACCATCCATATAGATAGGATCATGTATACAATCATGAATACTCAATAACTCCTCGCACCTGGATGGAAAAATAGATGTGACCTAGGGCCTTCACCGTGATCTCAATCAACCCAATGTACGAATCTAGCCATGCGAATGAATGTGTTGGTTTTGAACATGGTAGAAACCACCTGATATCTGGTCAATGATGAAAATCGTTAATAAGCACGAGAGAGACCACCAATAATGAAAATGGACCTCAAGGTACAACAACACAACCTACAAGTGTGAGTGAATGTGTTGATGTCGAACACTTGCAAAATCATTTGATAAAAGGCCAATGATTTGAACCTGTCGTCGAATAAGAAGAAATTGCCATTGAGGAATGCAAGCTCCAAGGTACTGAAAAGACTTTCCTAAATCACCTTCTCGGATAATGAGCTGAAGTCGATAGGAAGTGATTCGTCGAAGGGGGGCCATTATGAGTCCCACATCATTGACACGAAATAACATATATCTTAATATGATAGAAGTGATTCAGGATTGTAACGGAGGAGGTTAGATAATCAAAGGATGTTTGAAAAAAAGGAATTCTCTTGAACATATTGGCGACACGACTCCGGAGTGTGGAAACATTTGACTCAAATAGGATCAGAGGCCATGTTGACAAAAATTGGTAATCAAATGAGAGGCAAATGGATTTCCTAAACCCATGGAGGCAAAGTGATGAATTTAGAATATCCCCAAGCTGACACGAAATGCAGATGAGTGTCATGTTCAAGAGCGACAAGCTTCCCAAAAAATAGATAGGATTTCCACTTTCAATTTCCCCCCATTATTTCTAATGAGTAACACTTTATTTTTTATATCCAACGTGAAGAGGACAACATATATTGAGCATGTAAGTTCATTCTTCCAATGAATCCATCCTAGAAAGTTTAACGAGCCCTAGGAAGGAGGAACTTGGTCTTGTCATGGTGACAAGTATTTCGCCGTTTAATCTTTAACGAGTCCAATGAAAGGGTAACTCGATAACTTTTCATGTTTAGGGAGTTTGAAAAGAAACAAAAATGAAACTCCATCATGTCCCTTTTTGTAAATCGTCTCTCGAATCTGAAAAGGTAGAAAAAAATATATTCGAGAGAACCTCTTGACCATGTTCGATCAAGGTATTCATTTTTCGTAAATAGTAAATATCAGCTCGAAAAATGGGTAAACGTATACTGATACCACATCAATTCATTTAATTTAATGAGTTCTAAATGAAAAGTACTTGGAAATATTTTCATTTTTCGAGAGTTAGAAAAGAGTTGAAAGATCAGTCCTCCTGGAGGAAAAAGTGGTATAAAGGGTAGAAATTGGTTCTGGTGATGATGGAACTACTCAAACCATGTAAAGGTCAAGAGGCTGGCTAACAAGACCACTCATTGCAGCGGTTCCCTAGGAAAGGGTAAAACAACCAAGTGAGAGTGTATGATTAGCCAAGCAGATGGTTACGGTGAAATGAGAAAACCAAGGCTAGTATGGAAAAAGAGGTAGATAAAAGGAAATCAAGAGAGGTGTAAATGAGGATGGTTTCATTTTTTTACACAAGCTTAAAACATGGGAAACTATGCTTGAAATTGGTTTGATTTTTTCACAAGCTTGAAATAGAGACAAACTATGCTTGAAATAAGTTTGCATGCCCCCAACATGGTGACTAAATTCGAGCTACATGCCCCCTAAGCTTCAGTTCATTCACCTAAGTAGACTACTGGTTACTAACAGGTGGATGGAATGAAGGTTCATTTACGAGATTAAGTGAAAGACTCAACTGGGATTTTACGAGATCTAACCAATGACTCAAATTTAAAGGGGATTTGTTTCATTTTTTAACGAGGTTGGCACAATAAAAGAACTATCCTCATGACATCTTGTTTCATTTTTTAATGAGCTTGACACAACACAAAGAACTTTGCTCTGAAGAGATTGATTCATTTGTTAAGGAGCTTGACACAAGAAAAAGAACTTTGCTCCAGAGAGTTGATCATGGCCCATAAAAGATCATGGCTTCCAAGATATTATCATCAGATGGGAGAACAACAATTAGAAATCAGGGTCCAATGCCTCCAGTACACAGTGCACTATATCACTAACTAGATCATCAGTAGACGTGGGCATGGAACATGTTTCCACATAATTAACTTGTGGCGAGGATGATACCACTTGAATGTAAGGACCATTTAGGGATGATGGTTTATTGGGAGCCAAACTAGAATTAATGAACGAAATCTGATCAATGGTCACAATTCTTCCTTCATGTGGAAAACACATCACACGAAAGAGAGAAGAGACAAGAGCTCCCATGACATAAGTATAGTCACGCCCAAGGAGTAAGTTAAATTCCAAAGGGCCTTGGACAACCATCACGTCTATATAGACAATCTTTCCTCCCAAAGTAATAGGAAAATTTGGAAGGATCCCTAACGTTTGACTAGTTCCCCTGTTAAATGCCAACAGATTCTGGGTAACAGGCACAAGCTGTGGAGAACCAAAAGCTTTCCAAGTAGTTGAGAAAAAAATACTAACAGATGTGCCTTCATATATTATTGTGCTATGTAAGACCACATTATAAGCCTATACTATGATCTCAAAGGGCACGTAAGAAGGAAGGAACTATCCAGTGAGTCGACTCCAATCAAAGGAAGCGACCAACCTACTTGGAGGAGGTGTTGTGGGAATGGGAGAACTGCCTCCTTGTGTTATAGGAATAGCAGGGTCACCCTCCTGTACCATGGGAACAAGAGGATTTCCCTCCAATTCATGGGAATATGAAGAAACAAAAATAACCTAAGTGGTATGAGGTGCACTTTCTATAAGAAAGACTTGATCGACAAAAGTTAGAATCAAGTCATCAATTTTATCAACCAATGGTTGGTCGAGAATGGACTAGTGGGATCCAATTTCAGAGAGAGTGGGATTGACCAGAGATGATTTCTGATTAATCACTTGATCAAATAACAGAGGATTAGGGAAAATCTTCTGGTAACTAGTCGGAAGTCGTGACTGAGAAGTAGTAATTTTATCCAACACTTCCAATGCTTCATCCATATAATTACAAAGGTGAATGGGATGATTCCCTTTACATAAATTACAGGGAAATTTGACTTTAACCTTTTTCCCATGGGCCTTATTATCACTAGCTTAAGACTTGTCACCAATATGATCTCTAGAGGTAAATGACAAGGGTCGATTCGAGTTGGTAGACCACATTTCTAACACCTTGGGAATACTAGGAAAATCTCTAAGGAGGTGGTCACCCTTGCATAAATTGAAAGGGAATTTGACTTTACGGGACTGAATTGAATATTTTTCAACATTATTTGCATTGGAAGCAATGGTTTCTTGGTTTCCCCCTTGCTTATTTTACTTATTTTTCTTCTTCTTCTTCTTCTTCTTAGCTTCCTGGTTACTAGAATTCAGAATTTCACCAGGCAAAGAGGAAGAGCGGGGTGAAGAAACAGGAAAAGAAGGTGAGGGGTCAACTTTAGAATCAACATGAGGTTGACACTGTTTAGGTGAAGGAAAAGTTGGTTGAGAAGCAGCTTGGACATTTGGAACCTTGGGGATTGAAAATAACCAAATTGGCAAACCAATGGTTAATCCCGGGAGGGAAAATGTTGCCATATAGGGAGTACCAACATTTCCAAAAGAAGGAAAAGGACCTAGATTCCCATATGAGGGGATTCCTTGATTGGTAAACTTAGGAACTATTTCCATTGGTCTCAACCTAAGATCTACTAAGGATTTGTGCATGGGTAAGATGTTATTCTGTGGGAAGTAAATTTTAGAAATTAAACACAAAATAAATAAAAAAGGGGTAAGCTAGGGAAAAGGTTTAACAAGTATCTGTGAACTACAATATACACCTTAACAAACCAAGGACTTAACGTACGATGACCAATCTCCCTGAATGCTATGTTCAATGTATCATGTCAATAAGGTGGGCGACTCAGTTACCTATGGTAGGCTTGCAACCTAATGGTGTCTCCCCAAATATATGTGACGGTACGTGGGAGTATAATCCATAGTAGTGCTATCTAATGCGTAACCATTTGATGAGAGTGCACCAAATATACTTATCATACATCAATATACTTCCATACGTGGTGGTGAGCCCTGGTATTGTACCAAGAGAGTTGCAACTCCCAGGGGATGCCCTACTTTACTTTATCAACTCGGGGTTTGTACAAACTTGGAGGTGACAATTCTATATACACAAAAGATACATTTTTCTTATGTCATCCTATTTTGCTTTACAAAAGGGTGCTATTTCTTAAACTATGATAAGAACTAGAAAGTAAATTGTTGGAAGGAAATGAGAGAAGGAAACTAAATTAAATTGCTAAAAAGAAATGGTAGAAAGGAAACTAATTTAAACTACACTTAAGTTGGCCAATCGGCTAAACACACACTACTTATCTTATGCTATATCTACTATGCTTTTATCCATGCAACTAAGCTATCCATGACTTAATTCTAATTGAAAAAGTGTTGATTTGCAGCTTGGAGAAGAAAGGGCTAAAGGTGCTAATGGAGGGATAAACACATGAAACCAGGCTTAGAAGTGTAAAGAGGGGGTTTAAACCTTATTAAAACTTTATTATAGCACAAAAAATTCTTTGCAACATAATAATTTGAAAAGTGCGATGGCGGAGTTGCGATGGAGGATGGAAGTGCGATATACTATGCGATATAGAAATCGCAATATCGCAAAGTTAGAGGGATAGCGGAAGTGTTTTTCGGGAGCAGAAGAGAAATTCGATGAGGTAAAAACTGCGAAGTATGAAGTGTGACGGGTAAAAACTGCGACTTGTGATTTGCGATGTGGTAAAAGTTGCAAAGTGTGAAATGAGATATCGCAGTTTGCAATATATCAAAGTTTGATGGGTAGTAGAAGTGTTGTCCAGGAAAAGTTGTGAAGTGCAAAATGCGCTTGGTGACAAGGCGGTGGGACCGGCGACATAGTATGGAGAATATCGCAATCGGCTTCGGGAACGGTAATTGTCAAAGGAACCAAATAAAAACCATGATTTGCAATTTGCAATGGGGATAAAAACTATGAAATGGGATTGCAATAGGGGTGATGTGCCAGAATGCTATAGTGATGTCGCAACCAGCGGTTGAGAGTGGTAAGTCTTAAAGGAAAAAAAGGAAAAGTTACGAAATGCGATTTGTGATCGGTGATGTGGCATAGTGCTACGGTAATATCACAATTTGGGTTCGAAGGTAGAAGTATTAATGGAAACCAATGGAAACTAAGATTTGCGATTTACGATATCGCAATATCGCAATATTGCAAGGTTGGCGGAGAAGTGATAGTGCAGTCAGGAGGAGAATGCGAAGTGCGATAGCAGGAATTCCAAGGAGAAAAGGGCGAATTGCGATAACAATATTGCAATCATCAAAAAGGAGCGGTAAGTCTTAAAGGGAAAAGGGAAAAGATGCGAAGTGCGATTTGTGAAAAGGCGAAGTACGGTAGCGGGAAATTCAAGAATAAAATGGCGGAGGTCAACCTATAAGGTTTTGAAGTGTTTTTTTCATTAAAAAGGTTGTGATAGCTATAAAACATGAAAACTAAGGAATAGAAGGCAGACTTAGTCATTTTGAAGTGTTTTTGGGAATAAAAGGGTGCGACAGCTGAAATAAGTGAAATAGAAGGGAATATAAGCATAACAATAGAGATGGATGGGAGATGGGAAATGAAGCGGGGAGTTTTTTGAGAAATTTTTTGGGACTGTTGAAACTTATTCCTGCAATCAAACCTGTTGATTCAGGCACGAAAACAGACAAAATGTGTGATAAAAACAGTGAACAGAAAGCATTTTTTTAATGGTCTGTGGGGAGGTCAACCCTGCTTGAACTTTATTGACAAATATGAGAGGGGAAGGCTTGACCACAACTTTTGGATTTTTCCTCTACTCTATTACTCTTCGTAAGCAAATGAAGAACTGCAAAAATGGAGCTGAAAGAAAAAACTAAACAATAATGAAACATAAACTAAATTATCAGAAGCGGAGCGAATGAAATGACAGAAAGCAGAGAACAAATACAATAGAGAGGCTGAGGCACATGGATTGGGCAATAACCCACAAGCCTAGCTCTCTGAAACTTAAATCAGTAAAATGAAATCTATCTCCTCATTTCATAAAATAATAGCTCATACATTTCTGAAATTTTGATCACTGAGTAAAATAATAAAAATCTCAATAGCTTGCAACAAAGTTCCAACCCTTCCTAGCTCTAGATTTGCTCTATTTATTCTACAGGGCAGCTACCAACAACTCCCTAGAAAATGGTGATTGATTCCACTTGACACAAGTAAACAAATATTGAGTGCACTCCTCTTTGAGTTTCTTGACTGCCTCTGGAATTTGAATTGATGGAGATAATCCTTGGGGATCCTTTGGCTGTATTTGGAATTCGAATTACTGGAGATAATCTTTGGGCTCCTTTGGCTGCCTTTGAGAGTTAATCAGGGTGGATAATCCTCCTATAATTTCTTCTTGTTGTCTCCTCCAAGTCTTTATGATAAAATCCTTATAAAAATGATAATAATTCATGATTTTCTGCACTCAACCTCATATTAGGCACTCAGAGTATTTTAGCCTTAATCACCACCTATACTAGCATCATAAAACCAAATAATAATAAAAATGCAAGAAAAAGAGATATAAGAAGGAAAAAAGGTGACCATTAACCCCCGGATTGTAACGCAGACTATCAGCGACAACTCCTACGTTTAATGATGCCGGAACACGTTTGTAGTCTATACCTATAAATGTTTGCATTAATTACAAATGATACTTAGGTTAATTGAGGTTCATTTTAAGTTTATCTTGATTAAAGTTTCAATTTCAAGGCTCAAAACGATGTCACCTAAATTCCTATAATGCAACTAACATGAGAAAATGATTCTTTCAATTCAATGAATGTTGTCTAGCTTAGGGAAGAGTTTAAAACAATGATGCAACAAAAAATAATGCATAAAATGAAGATTTTCCTAATATATATCACTTTCACTATCCCAATTCAAGTCAAAGCATTCAAAGATGCAAATTATGCAATGCAATCTATGCAAATTTTTTTTTTTTCCGAAAACTATGCAATTGTAATCTATGCACAATTTCCTTTTCCTTTTTGATGAATGCGAATGCACTCAATGAACTTTTCGATGGAATGAGAATCTACTTAAGGCACCTTCCAATGAATGATAATGCACTTAATGGAACTCTTAGCTTTCAATCATTAAACTATGTAATCCGAGTTCAATGATAGATCTCAAAAATGAATTTTCAATGCAATCTGATCTAATGCACTTTAATGAAAAGTAAAATTTGAGATGAAAACTAAATGAGTGCAATTTTTTTTTTTTTTATGGTCTCAAAAAAACTAATAATACTCAATCAACAACAAATCAATATTCCTTCCAAACACACAAGAAACAAATAATAATTTTAATTGACTCAAATAATCAAAGACTCAACCAAAATTCACTTTTACCACTTCAAGCATAGGATGGATTTTTGCACACCACAAAGAAACTAACATAAAAAAGAAAAACGTTGATGCACACAGAGTAGGAGGATGACTTCAAAGATCAAGACACACTAGGCCTTTTATAAAAAACCTCACAAATTCTCAAATTTAAGGATCAATGCTACTTTACATAGAAAAAAATGCGTTGACAGGGTCTTCAACGCTACTTTAGACCCCCAAACCTGTGCTTGCACACTACTCTGAATAGAAAAAATAGTGCTGGTCTACGAAACTGTACTAGCGCGAGGAAAAAGTGGAAAAAACGATTTTCAACACAACAATACTTATAAATATCTGTGTTGGTAGTGCGACTGTGTATGGAAAAAGACGTGTTGGTCGAGGAATGCTTAGAAAAAGCAATCCAAACTGAAGAAAAAACCTAGACTTGATAATCCAAAGAAAAAATCAAGCACTATTCATACCTATAGAGACCTAAGCAAGTTCATATCTCAATGACCGGTCAAAATGATCAAAGATCATCCTGGGAAAGGAAGGCTAAGAGGCTAAAGCTCCCCAATGGAGTCGCCAATACTGTTGTCAATATAAATCCCCTCTGCGGACAAAGGTGATCTCTCTAGCCCTAGAGTGGGTCTAGCAACACGAGATTATTTCTAATGCAAATCTCTCTTAACTAATGTTTACAATGCAACGAGGAAAGAAACATAAATACCTTTTTCCCAACGCTACACTTGAGTTCATTGATGACGACCTTAATCCACGATCCTTGTAGGCTTGCTCCCTACTACCTATGGCACGCGAATACCTACAGATGATCAAGAGACAACAACAAACGTAATACAATAAATTATAAACATAAAAATTAGCTATCTAGCAGATCAAGGAGTACCATAATATTTTCATAAACATTTAGACAAATATAGAAAGAAAACATCAGATTCTTTTATTGATAAATATAAAAGTAAGAGCTTACATCCCATTCCTTGATGTTGGAGGCCTCCTTTGGTGAAAATCCGAGTCCTTCACCGAAGCTCTAAAGCATTCCTTCTCCCGAACACTTAAGAATTATCACAATGTTATGATGCAAGGGAACGAGAGTTCAGACTAACCCAATAATGAACAACTAAGCTTTAACATTATTGGGATGAGGGATGTGAATTTATAGGAAGGGAGAAGAGGTTGGGAGCCCATGAAAGGAGGATGAAGGCCCACTTTCTAAGGGATAAATACCCCATGGATGAGATCAAAGCTTTAAAATCAGAGAGCTCGACTCTATCACCACTGTTTAACAACCAACCCGCCACCCTGGGAATTCTAAAGGTTGCAGCTTCTCCTCCATTTGAGGAAACAATGCCAGAAAGGGATCGACACATTTTTCCAAGAAATAATGGTGCTGGCAGCGCTAAGCTACAACTGTGAATATGAAATCAGCGTGAGCATGACACCAGGAAAAGCACTGACCCAAGAAACTAGGAATTTGACCAAGTTTCTTTAGTAATCTTCCAAGGTTGTTTTCTTTGGATCTTCAGGGGATGCCTTAACATATTTATTCATGGTGGAAACATTGCATAGGATCTATGATGGGGAATTTCAGGATCAGGGATGGGAAAATGAGCATGGTGACAAATTACTATGTAACAACTGTAAACATGACCCACTTCTGATAGGTGCATTGTTGTATCGAAATTTATGCCCAACAATTAATGATGAAGGTGGGTTTCTGGCGTGACCCCTGAAATCCACTGCTCAAATGTACAAACAGTATACACCATTATAATCCTTGCAAAATTTTGGTTAAAATGAGGATAAATTTGGCTACATTCTGGCACTGTCAATTCTGGCCCAATAGGGAATATTCAAGATTCCTCACATACCACAAAGGGCTATTCTAGGAATATTCCTTGGACTCATTTTTGAAATTCGTGCCCACAATAGGGTTCCACCTCAAGGTTTGATAAAGTTTTGGTTTCTAGTGTCAAGGTTCCATGGCTCTGAGTTTTGGCTAAACTGTCATGGTTCCACCTCCCCATGGCCTTCGAGTTCTTTTGTGCTAGGTTCCAAAAAATCAGACTTCATCTGCCAATTCCGCTGAATGGAAAATGGGTTGATTTTTATGTGGATGGTTCAACAAACCTACCAAGGTTCCACTATATAGTGGCTTGGTTAGCACAGTTTTTAATAGTCATTGGTGGTTGTGGGTTCAGCGGTTCAAACCCTTGCCTGACCCTATTTTGTAAAACAAAACGATACATCGACCATTCACCAAACTGTAACCTTCAGTCATTTAATTTAACCATTGGCTATTACGTTGTGATTAATGTTTGATCACTAAACTTCATATATATATATATATATATATATATATATATATATCACGTTTAGTGATCAAACATTAATCAAAATGTAATAGCCAATGGTTAAATTAAACAATTGAAGGTATATATATATATATATACACACACACACACACACACACACACACACACATATATACATATATATACATATACATATATATGTATGGATGTCATAACCGCTGATAGTATTAACCATGTTGATAACCCATTTAAAACATACAATCATCGTTTTCTTTTTTACTGTCATTTTGTAACCAGATCGTAATCGAACCATCATAAATTGTTTTCGTTGAAATCATTCAACATAAACCTTTGAACTATTTTTTAATGTGATCATCCAAAATTTTTGGTGGTTAGTTGGCATCAAGGTGAACTTGTTGTTTAATTTTGCGTTGGTTATCCATTAGTTGTAATCGTTAAAATCGTAACACGTCATTTAACAATTGTTGTCAAGTTGTTGTCACAGTTTTGACTGCCGACCGTCATTTTTGAAACCATGTAATGTTTGCAAATGGTCACCGACAATATACCACTTGAACTTTGTCATCGTTACTTAATTTCCATTGGATTTGATGGTATTTTGTTTAGGGTTGGAGGTCAAATTATCTAACTGTTGGTTAACATTTGTTACAACTGCCAAGACATAAAACCATTGTTTGTTAAATATCAAGTTTTCGGGTCATATAACCATTAATATTTTGACATTTGTGCATTCAATCCAGCTTTGCACATTGACTGGGCCTTCGGGGGTTACAAACCAAGCGCCACATTGCACCATACAATTGGTCCATGTGGTGCCTTTCTATTGGAACATGTGCATACCTAGTCACCCTCGGCCACATGCGATGCCATGTCACTCACTGTCACAACCAAGTGTTTCCATGTCACACGTAAATTGTTGGTTGTGATGTGGACAGATCTATACGATGGTGCCACGTGGTGCACCCTAGAGGTGCCATGTGGCACTTTTTTATATTGGTCTAATCGAGGGTCCAAAAGTGCCAAAAATAAATGAGAGGTGGCACGCTCTCAAGTTGTCGTGTCACCCTACTCACTTCATGTTGACATGAGTAGTATGTATGCCACATCAACAATGCCATGTGTTCCATTGACTTTGAATTTAAATTTTGTTTTTACCCAAAATTTTGGTTGGCCATAAATTCTGCATATGGAATCAAATTGAGGCATTATTTAAGCTATTAGAATCCTAGCAACGAGCTCTTCGATCTGGTTCTCGTTTAGTTGCGATCCAAGGAATTTTATTTTTAGGCCATCGGGGATCCACCTAGATTGTTCCTCTCGACTAAAGGATTGTTGGTCCTCCACAAGTAAAGCATGATCTGCAATCTAAATCTACATAACTGATGCCTTTGATAGGCCACCTTCCCTTTCCTTCAACTTTTTACTTTATATATTGGAATGATGAAATTGACACATATATCCATATGCAAACATGTTGCTGCCAATACATTTCCAACTTTCAAGACCCAAACAAATCTCATACTTGCAAAGATTTTATAACAAACTCATGGTCAAGTTTTACAACATAAACCATATCCCATGTTATCCAAATAAATTCCAAAATATTACTATGTTTCGTATAAAAGTGATATTATATACCTCATCCATTTTACAAACTTTTTTGCAACACGTGATTTACAACGGTGGCCATACTCTACTACTAAAAAATGTTACCCATATCTTACCTAACTAGGCTAATGGGCTCTGTTCCTGCAGTTGGCTTCCTTGTTGAATTGCTTCATTGGTTGGTTCCTTTACAAGTTCTTTCAGATGCTCCCTATCATTCTTTGGGCATAGCTTTGGATGGAGCTTCCAACATGTGGCTCTTTGATGTCCTTTCTTGTTGCAATGGTTGCAATGGTACTTCTTCCTCTAGACTTTCTTGACCTTCTTTCTTGAATGGTGAAACAACAAACATTGTAGCTTGTTGTATTTTAAATATATAAATACACAAATTTATTGTAAATATTATTTTTATTAATAAGTTGAATGTACAAGGATGAATGAATGTTACAATGAGGGCCCGCTTATATACCTAGGAAGTTTCCCCTTCATGAATGGCCATGTTCTTAGAGACATGCCTATTCATTAACTGTAATTATGATTATTATTTATTCATATATATATATATATATATATAAATCATATTCGTAACGTTTCCCCTCTCTTCAAAAATATTTGTCCTCAAAGCTTAATCGCTGGTGATTTATTCACTTGCTTACGTCATTTTGGCATGTGTAAGTCATCAATAGTATTATCTTGAAATTAATAATTTTCCATTTCCCCTTCGAATTTTTTTTTAATAATATAAATTTTTTATATGTTATTAATTATTATTATTACTATTATTATTATTTTAATTTAATTTATAAAAAATATATTATAAAGTAACTTTATAATTTAATAAATTTATTTTATAACGACTTTATAAATCACTCTAAGGTCCTTTTATTTATTTCGTTATGCACTGTACATAATCATATGGTCATGCCTGTGAATGCATCCCACATTGGTTGAATCCTCAATATGCAAGTGATTTGGGGTTCATGTATGCCCACTTTTATCAATTTTATCAATTGCAAATGTTACATTTGATGATTTGGAAAAGTGAAATGGATACCCTATTAAATGGCAATTTTGTTTCGAGAAATTTAATTGACTCTCCTTGAGTTTATTTTCTACGCATGAAAAAACATTTGATCTCTCAATTTTTTTTTTATCATGAGTGGATTATATGTAATTGACTCCAAGAACGTCGACGATGCCTCTCCCTTTGTTACCACTTTCTTGAAATACCTTCCAGAAGGGCAGAAAGAGGCAGTTCTTGTGATAAATATTGAAGCCATGGATATTCAACTGGCACACATTCTCAATGAACCCTAGTGTTGTGTTCATGCAAAATCGCTGAGAAAATTTTGTAGGTTTTTAGGTTACAAATTTCAAATTCTGGAGGGCATCTGCGATTTTGTAAGGTCGAACGGGCTGCCCCTCGAAAATAATCTGGAAGTTTTTGGGAAATGTATTGAGGTGCAGGATGGATGTGTAGGTACGTAGGGAGAATTTTAGATGATATGAGATGTATAATTCCAACAATATTGGTATTTGTTTTGTTTTATTGTGGGGAATTGAAGTTGTATGTCATGGTCATCGATGTCAAAGTCGAGCTCAGGGATGTCGTTGTCATTGTACAAGTTGTAGAGCATGATCTTGGTTCCATGAGTACCGATGTCGTCGAATTTCTTGACGAGGAGATCCAATTTCAAAAAGGGAGACCACATGAGAATTATGTTTAGCTTGTGGTTCTAGGTATTAGCGGTGGTGGAGAGATTCTTAATGAAGGTCATGGGTTGTACGATGGAGGAGATCTAGAAGTCTAGGACTGGGGCCATGATGTTTCTTTGTTGGGTTTGGATCAGGAAGGTTTGCAAGAGAAACTCTACGCTAAGCTTGGGGAGCGAGCCATAGGGAGGGAGAGTGCGAGTGAAAAGGAGGGCCTCTATGGCCAATTTCATTATTGATTTCGTGAAGTTGTTGTCGTATCACCCCACCAATTTGGACACATATTTGGAGGAGCAGTTGAGGCTAGGGCAGTGGCAAAGGTCGTTGAGATCCATTCGACATATTTTGTCTTGGATGAGCAATGTGAGGTTGTTTTGAGGAGGGTTTGTTATTTTTTCTATGACCTCATGTATGGTTCCATTTTGAATCTCATATACTACATTTTCGATCATCTTTTATATCACTCTGAGTGCCCATTTGTAGGATGTTGCGTTTGAATGAGGGAGCCAGGGTATACCTCATAATTTATTATCATATGTAATGCTCACTTTCTTCTCAAGAACCACTGTTATTGATGATCTCCAAAATTGCATAGAATCCATTTCAATTTGATCTCCATCAGTGCCAGTCACTCCCAGGATTTCATCTTCTTCTTTTGTGGGACTTGGAATGATTTCCCTGTTGTGTTTCTCATTGATCTCGTCTTGAGCGATTGTTGAGTTTTTTTTCTCTATGGAATCCCAAAATTCATAATGTTCAACTTCATTTGTCATATACCCACTTTGATTATTAGTCTCATTTATGTCACTCTGCAGAGTTCTTAATTCAACATCTTCAACATCCCTTTTCCTAATAAAACATTATTTATTGTTAGCCTCTTTCGTGTCAATGTCCCCTTCCGCATTATATATGTTGAATATGTTTCAAAATTCTTTATTAATTTTGAAATTTATCTTTTTATTTGTTTTAATGATTCTCCAATGTCACTTAATAGTTCAGATTTAGATTTATAATATTCATTTAATTACATGATTTTAGGGCCTAAGCTTAATGGAAGATTGTGTTGCAGATAATTTCCAAAGGGTCGAGTGGCTTTGATACCACTAAAACAACAAACAATGTAGCTTCTTGTATTTTGAATTTTAAAATACACAAATGTATTGTAAATAATATTTTTTTTAATAATATGAATATACAAGGATGAATGAATGTTACAATGAGGGCCCGCTTATCTACTTAGAAAGGTGCCCCTTCATGAATGGTTGTTTCCTTAGGGACATGCCTCTTCATTAACTAATCATTAATTAAATGTAATTATTATTATTATTTATTTTATTTTTATATAAATTATATTCATAACAAATGTTTGTCTCTGGTGTGGCTCTGGCTAGAAGAGCTCGCCTTAGCTCTTCCTTTGGAATTCTCACTACCACTGGAAGGTGGTGATGTGCTTTCAAACTCTCATGTCTCTTCCTTCCTTATATATCCTAGTGTTGCATATCTAGGTAGTTCCACCATGCTGATGGGATTCACAATACCTTTCCCATTAACTCCTAAGCCCTTGCCTTCTCCTATCTCTTCCTTATTGATATAGCCTAGTCTTGCATATCAAGGTATTTCCACCACGTGAATGAGACTCACAATGCCTTGCCCATTAACTCCTAGGACCTTGCATTCATATCACATATTCTTCATTAACTTTGAACCAATTTTTGTAGTCTACTTTTGAAATGCACCAAAATCGTCATCATAAAGAAAAAATGAAACAAAAGAATCACTGACATTGTTTACCTCAATTTTCAGTTTTGAAGTGGATGATGAAAAATTTTCTAATCCTTAGTTTCACTTAAACTTTTCCAAGACATCTTCCATGGCTTGTAAATAAAGCTACAATCTATGCTTCTCCTCTTTTTATTCTTGTAGTAGTCTCCTCAACTTAGCTTTCTTTGCTTGAATGTTCTGGTTGATTTCCTCATTTGAATGATGAGAAGAAGATGAAGAAGAATATTCACTTGAATATGGAGATGGAGTTTCTCCTTCATTTAGCAAATAATTTTCCTTTGCTTTGAATTTATTCTTCTTTTCCTTCTTTTCCAATCTCTTCTCATGATCTGCAAACAATATATCCACCATGTATTCCATCCTGTAGAAAGCTTGACGAAAATATTTTCCCTTCTCCATTTTCATTCTTCGTGTTGTATGTCCAATTTTGGTTATCATTCACACTCACAATTCACATCAACAAGAATACCACATTGATATAAAACTTGATCCAGATTCCCTAAGTTACCGACATGAACCAAGATCTTTTCTTCTGTTGATGTTAGCATAATTGAAAGAAAGAGCATGTAAAAACCATATGTGTGAATACTTAAAGAAGAAGAAAAATAAAAGAGACCCTAAAGACAATGCACACAATGTTTAATAACAAATTTCGTCCAATGTGGACTGCATCTCTGAGCCCTGCTTCAATGGTGGGGAGGAAGCTTCATTCATCTCATCAAAAGAAAGGAAAGTCTATGGAAAAATACATCATTATACCCCCATTCCTAGAAGTTAGTTGAAGTTTGGCTACTTAAATATCAATAATCACAACACCAGTGAGTATGTATCATCAACCTAAGAATTTTGATTGTAAACATGATCCACTTTTGACAAGTGCATTGTTGTCTTGAACTTCATACCTAACAATTAATGATGAAGGTTGGCTTCTGCCATGACCCCTAAATTATGATGCTCATATGAAAAACCTGACTACACCATTGTGATCCTTGTGAAATTATAGTTAAAATGAGTATAAAGTCAACTAAATTCTGCAACTGTCAGTTATGGCCCCACAAGGAATATTCAAGATTCCTCACAACATCAAAAAGGAATATTCTAGGAATATTCTTGTAGAATATTCCCTAGAATCATTTTCAAAATCAGTTCTCGCGGCATGGTTCCTCCTTAGGGTTCCATCAAGTTATGGTTACTGCTGTCAAGATTCCATGGATTTGAGTTCCAACCCAAACACTCATGGTTCCACATCCTTGTGGCCTCTGGGTTCCTTCGTGTTGGGTTCCAAACACTCGACCTTTACCATTTAGTTCCGCTGAATGGAAAATGGGTTGAGTTTTATGTGGCCAGACCGACAGACCTACCAAGGTTCCGCAAGCTGACAGCTTGGTTGGCGCAAGCTGACGACTTGGTTGGCATGGTTGTTAATAGTCATTGGTGGTTGTGGGGTCGACATTTCAACCCCCACCTGAACCTATTTTGTAACAAAAAAAGTTAAATTGGTCATTCACGAAATAGTAACCTTCGGTCATTTAATTTAACTGTCGAATATTATGTTGTGACCACTGCTTGATCACTAACATTCATATATATATATATAGATAATGTGGATGTCGTAACTATTAGAAATGTTATACATGGTGATAATTGTTTTAAATCATATCGCTTTCATTTCATTGTTGACCATAATTTTGTAACCAAATCATCGAAAACCATTGCCGCCAAAATCGTTCAACATAAACCGTCGAATTATTTTTTAATGTGACCGTCCAAAATTGTTGGTGGTCAATTAGCGTCGAGCTAAAATTTTTGTTTATTTTGGTGTCAGTTATCCATTAATTGTAACAATTAAAATCATAACACATCGTTTAACATTTTTTTTCAAGTTGTTGTCATATGGTTTTTACCACCAACTGCCAGGTTTGGAATCATGTAACGTTTGTAAATGACCACTAGTAACATACCACTTGAACTTCACCACGATTACTTAATCGCCACCAAATTTTTATTGTAT
Source organism: Pinus albicaulis (assembly GCA_034641835.2). Lineage (NCBI taxonomy): Eukaryota > Viridiplantae > Streptophyta > Pinopsida > Pinales > Pinaceae > Pinus > Pinus albicaulis. The sequence continues at coordinate 48,909,837 of CM076571.1, forward strand.
TTGGTTTTGGTTTGGTAGTTGAGTTGGCCAACTGTCGACTGAAATTTGTTACAACTTCCATGATATCCAACCATTGGTTAGTAAATATCAAACCACCAGGTCATATAACCATTAATATTTTTACAATCTTGCATTCAATCTGGCTCCATGCATTGATGGGCCTTCGAGGGCTACCAACCAGGCGCCACATGGTGCCATACAATTGGGCCATGTGGTTTCTTTCTATTGGACCGCTTGCATACCCAGTCATCCTTGGCCACATACAATGCCGCATAACTCCTTGTCACCACCAAGTGTTTCCACATCACAGATACTTTTTTGATTGTGTTTATGACAGGTTTGTACGATGGTGCCACCTGGCACATTTTTATTGGTCGAATTGAGGATCCAAATGTGCCAAAAATGGGTGTCACATGGCACGCTCTCAGGCTTCCACATCACCCTGCTGATATAAACAGTACAAACTCCACGTTAATAGTGCCATGTATCTTGTTGATTTTAACTTTGACTTTTTCATCTTTTACCCAAAAGTTTGGATGGCCATAAATTTTGCATACAAACTTGGATTGAGGTGTCATTTGCACCATTGGAATCATAGTGATGGGATCTTTGATCTAGTTTTAGGTTTGTTGCAATCCAATGAATTTTACTTTTGGGCTACTAGGGATCCACCTGGATCAAAAAGGAAAGGGGAAGGTAAGTTGTGGGATTTCATTAGTGTACGTTTCTCTTCTAAAGAAAATATAAGGAAGAGGATTATCCTTGCTTGTTTATATTCTTTTCTTTTAGCATCAACTTGTTTCCTCACACAATTACATTAGGAATTAGAGAACTCTAGGAGAATGCGTGGGAGAGGCTCAGAGAATAGGGAAAAGGAGTCATAATTTGGTTGTTCTCTACTTCGTCTATCTAGTTTTCGCAGTGCACCTACACAATTACACCAATTTTTCTAGTCACATTTTAGTATTGTTTTGTGGTGGAGGGATTTTGCCCATCCTAAGGGGATATGGATTTGTTTGGGTGAGTTTTCCTAGTAGAAAGGCCTAGTGAACTATGTCCCGGGTGCATGGTCATTGTGGATTTCGTTTCCACTAGGAAAGGTTGTATTTTTCCTTCCTCTCGCATTTTGTGTTGCTTTATGTCGAGGGGAAATTGGGCACTTTGGGTGTTGACTGGGCCAATCTGGGTTAATTATGTTAGTAAGATTAGCTATGGGTTTGGAAGTCTAAGTGTGTGGAGTGTTGGGCCTGGGTGGTCTTAAGCCTGGTAAGGTTGGATTGCTTGTTCAATTGTGTTTGGTAAATGGTTTCTGGTGTCAATTTCCTTCAACATTTTAATAGTAGAATGAGAGATATCTCTTTAAGGTGCACACATTTGAGAAATGTGGGGGTGACCCGACGATTTATTTTTTATTCTGGTTTCACCGGGGGTTTTTTTCTAGTTTTGGTTGTGGTATCTCACTTAGCATACCCTCCACCCTAGTTCTCTATAAACCAATTTAAGGTTTATTGCCTTTATCAAGCTATCACGACGAAGTAGGTGGGTGGAGTTGGAAGCCACTGTTGTAATGAGGTGGTGTTCTAGGTACTGGAGAAATTACGCTGGGGATTTATATATTTTTTCCTCTGCAGGAGGAGCCTAGGGGACTGATGTTGTTGGATAAAAACCTTCAGATGAGAGATTATGTGTTGTGGAAGGTTCTTTGTGGCCCTTGTGTCAACTATTATTAATCCTTTTATCATGTGTTGGAGCAACACCAGTCATGCAATATAATGCCACGTCAAAGGGAAATATTTAGGAGAGTGACATCATATTATCTAGATCGCTACATAAGTGGGAAATCTTGTATGCACCAAATAGTGTAGGAATTCATTGGGAGTTACCAAGAGCTAACACTTCACCCTGCTCAAGAGAAAATTGTGCAAGCTAAGCTTGCATCCCCTTTGTAGTGAGCCCCCTATATAACATAGATGTCTTAGTTTCATGGGTTGATTGGATCCCTGACACTAGGAAAAACAAGGGACGATTCAATAAGTACATGCAAATTGTAGACCTGTACTAGAAAATGAAATTCATTTTGGGGCATACATTGGTGGAAAAATAGGAGCATTGGGAGGAATTTATGCATTCCTTAGATCATTTTTTCAACCATCTGGCTAGAATGGATCGTAGAATTGATAATATTGAACAATATTTGGGTATTCCTAAACCGATAGAAAAAACTAAAGAGGGATCCAAGGAACTTGTGCATATTGTTGCTTTGGATTCCAACCCTCTAGATAGTTTTGTTATGACCTTGTTTTATGTAGTTTTGGACAACAATTTATCTTGTTTTTGTAGCCAAGGAATGTCCACAGTTACCTTCTAGCTTATCTTATTTCTTTTGCTTACATATATCTTTGTTCTCTTTTTGGAAAGTTTTCTTTTGTTTATGGTCAAGTCTCCCCAGTGAGAGACTCACCAGTCTATGAAAATTTTTAATCTACTTACCAATTTTTGAACATAATAATAAACCAAAACAAAAAGAGTTATATAATTTTTTATTTTTTGTTTTTATTTTTAAATATATTTATTTTATTAATTATTGTTCTTTTCTTTTACCTTCCTATTTTTGAAAAATGTGTTGTTTTTAGTTTTGTTTATATATATATAAACAAAACTAAAAACAACACATTTTTCAAAAATAGGAAGGTAAAAGAAAAGAACAATAATTAATAAAATAAATATATTTAAAAATAAAAACAAAAAATAAAAAATTATATAACTCTTTTTGTTTTGGTTTATTATTATGTATATATATATATGATTTATTTTAATGTTTATTTTATTTAGAAATTTTGTTTATTGTATTTTTCTTATTTTTAAATATTATTTTCAATTTACTGCATTATTTTTAATTGCTTTAAAGCTTTTGTTTTAATCATTTTTTTATTGATTCGAAAAAAATAAAAAGGAATGGATTTGTTTGTTTGTTTAATTATTTAATTTGTTTTAAAAATAAACAAATAAAATAGGCAGATTGGAGTAGGAGGGGTGATCTTTTCCCCAAAGAACAAAAAGAGACTCAGTTATGTCTGGGGGTTGGGCATTGCAACTAATAATGAGATTGAATACTTAGCTCTATGGAAGGGATCAGAGATTGCCATCAATAAAGGCATAAACTAATTAACAATATTAGGAGATTTGATAATAGTCATAAGGAAAGTTTTCAAGGTAAAAACCAAACATGGAATTCCTAATTCTGTAATATTGAGCATGATTATTTTGCAACTGGAGAAATTTGAGGAGATTTCCTTCTTTCACATATATATGCATCTGAATGGGGATACATATAAACTTTCTAATAAAGGGGTAAGGTTTGGGAAAGTAACATTGAAACTAAATAAAAATTATAGGATTCTCTCTCATATTCAATAAGGTTTCCACAAGTATCCTCAATTGAAATTGGAAGTACCACAATTCTTTAAATATGAGAGAATCATTATTTTGGACACTCTCGTCAAAAGTGGGGATGTTGGCTTTGTTACCCACCATTTTTTAGGTGACATACCTAGGAGAATATTTTATCCAATATGGTCCTCAGTTGGCAGTCATCAGCCCCTTGCATCCACCAACAAGATCATTGTGCGATTTATCCACCACTTGAGCCAGCCATGTGGTTCCTCACCCATCTGTCATGATTGCATGTTTGAAGGTGGGCCTCCTAAACCTAAAGGTAGGCCTTGTCATTTGGTAATTGAGTATTGTATTTTTCTTATCATGGGAACTTCTGAGCATGGATTAATGGGGGGATTTAGCAGAAATAATGGGCTAGGTATGTGCTCTTGTCCCCTAGAACTATTTTGGATTCTACTCTTGGATCCTAGTCCCGTGGGATATATTTTATTGACCTTTGGGATTTATGGATGGTATTACATGGGAAACCCCAATTTTGGTTGTGTGGGCCCGCTTCCATCTCCAAATATATCACTCCCCTTCCGTTCATTATAACCCCTCATCATATTTTCCAATTGGGTCCAAACTTCTCCACTGGGTCCACCTAGGGTTAGCCTCCCCTTCCCCTTTCCAACACCTTAGGTTGGACTTGGAACAATGAATTGGAGGCTAATGCAGATTAAAAAAAATGTAAAATCATAATTGGCCACACTCAATAGGAAAATGCACTATAAGTGTCAAAATATGGTCGGGACAAACATATTTAAAAAATGGAGAAAAGGAAATGCATGAACTCTACTCCATTCCCATGGCCATCACCTTGGTTCCTATAGGCCCTAGATGAGCCTCCCTTATCATTAAGTAACCAATGATTGTCCCAACCCCTAGTGGGAAATGAACCGCCTTACTTTAAAGGGGATATCCACTGCTATACTTTAAACATCATGCAATTACCCTTTGAGCCTCGAGCACTTAATCTAATAAAAATCATAAAAGAAAAAAGGAATATAAAGAAAGGTGGAAAAAATCAAGGTTGGGGCATCTCATACACCACGATTTATCCCTCCTATACATTATATACCTAAGTTTGGTCTTACCTTTATTAGCTAACCTTGTACCCCGACATCTGGCCCATGATTGCCCCTCTCATTCCCTATTCCATTCATCTCCTTATCACATGCCACCACCGTTTGAAGGATGTGTCTTGGGACATACTATCCACTCTAAAGGTAGACACCACCTAATTGGGTACTTGGTTAACCCCCTTTGGAGCTTGGATACATTAGTACATGCCAAAGCCCATTATGGAAGGGCATGCCATTATGAAGTACCCACCTATTTTCCATGGTTTGTAAGCTCTTTAAATAGATTTATTTAAATGACTTGTTATAATGGAAGGCTAGGGGACACATTGGATCTTATGCAGGATTGCAGATGGTATCCATTTTGGTTTTGGTCTCCCTATACGGGGTCCTAACCCTCCAGAGGGATACATTGGCACATGTATGGTGTGTAGAGAGCCATGGGCCTCCACAGTAGTAGAAAACACTCCATGTATCCCGCTCATATATTGCTATAGATTCACCTATGGGACGAGGAAAATGCGCCTTGTTCACCATGCCCAGTCAGACCCATAGTTGTACCATGCACTTGTCAGATGACCTAGGACCTATTTGATGATGTGGCATCAGTTACACCATCATCTGAGCTCTTGCAGATAGTCTATTGAGCTCTTGCAGATAGTCTATAGGAATCTTCGGTCTACTTGGGGACCCATGAGGTTTCTTGTGTGCCCCCACACCCATTAAGAGCACCACAGGTTTAGTATTTGGAGAACAAGGAGACAACTCCTTGTCCACTACATTTGGGAGTCCTATTCCTCATTATGGCACTTATGGACTTCATTGGGCTTCTTAATTTTCCTAACGACATGTACTATTGATCATTCGACCATTTGAGAGGCTTGTCCTTTTGTTTATGAGCTATTTTGGTGGGCTTGTCACCAAAAGTTAGCTATTTTTCACGTTATTTTATTCTAGGGGCTAATGTACGCCTGATTAGCTAAATATAACTCATTAGAAGTGTATGAATACAATTCATGTGAATTCATTTTAGTATCATCAGCTGGATTGGACTTATATCTCTTTATAGAACTTAACTATCCTTCTTGGAGGATGATTTTTTTGAGCATGGAATTAATTTTGATGTTTGAGTTATTTTATCTTGTCTTGGAGCTTCTTGATTGGAAAATTTTTGATGGTTGGATCTACTCTTAATACATGTAAATTCAATTTAATGTTATTTTCTCTTTCTATTTTAGTCACATACATTGTTGTTGGGATTTCGCTCTACTAGGGTTAATTTATTGCATCCATTTATGTAAAGTTGTGGAAATTTGGTTTCTAGATAGTGATGCTTCTTGTATGGGTCATGTATTATGAATGAATATTCCTAGAGATGATTCTTCATTCAAATTCATCTTGATAAGCCATCTATTTAAAATATATATATATATATAAAGCTCTTGAATTTACTTTTGTTGTTTCCCTAATGCTATACGAAGTTGTCTTTGAGGCCTCCTTGACAAAGAAAATCCAATATCCATATTCATAATCCTACTTGACTCTAATATCCCCAAAGTATTAGGCATTGTTCCTCCATAGGTGATCACCTCATAGCTTATTTCTTTCACCTTCACCTCTTTCTAAGACTAACCTTCATAGGTCACCTATGGAATCAATTATCTCACAATATAGCCATCCAAACACCTCTATTTTTGGTCCACAATTGCACTGGTGTGTCCACAAGAAGCTCAAAATTTCATGAGATTTTGATGGTGGTATATTTAGATATCACAAGCCCTAGCTCGAAGATCGATTCTTGACCTTGGTTCCCTTAAGGCTAGAAACCTCACTAGGATCATTTCATTGCCTTTCATTGAAAATTCCTTCCTTGATCCCTTATCCTCCCTAATTAGGTTAAGCACATCATTGGTTTCTCAACCCCATTTGCTTCACCTAACCTTGGGTCCACTTGGTCACATGTGGGCCCACAAATTTTTGAGGCCAATATCACAAAGACCACTTTGAAGCCAAGTTTCCACTAGGAATTTAGGAGCTAAGAATCTTCTTGACAAGTCATATACTCAAAACCTATCTCTTATAATTCCCTTAAGCCCTTCCTAGAGATCCTTTCATCTTTCTCCCAACACAAGCAAGCCATATATATGAGCCTCTCTTGTGAATATACTTTTAGGATCACCTCTCATCCTATCATTGATCCATTCAATTTCATGATGCTCATTGTATCGGGTCTCCTCCCATCGGTGAAAGTCCGTAAAGATTAGGGAGCCATAACCAAGGTGACATCAGTCTATTGCTCCATTGTTTCCCTTAATCTGGTCATATCCCTCTAAGGATCCCCTTTTAGGACCCCTGCTAGTTTTAGCCGTACAATTTCTTGCATCATTGTCGAGGACATGAGACGTGTGTCTTGTTCTCCATACGACAATATTTATATATTTTTATTGGTGACTCCATTGGAAGAAAAAAGCCCTAGTTATTCATTGATCTCTAAGGTCAATACTTTTAGGGTGAAGCAAGAATTTGTCGAGGTAGTTTCATTCACCCTGGAGACTCCCATGTCATTAAGGACTCGACAACAAGTTGACCACATATATTCCCGCCATAATTATGACAGGGATCCCAAGATATCCCTCATTAGAATCTATGAATAATATGTCGACGTTCGATGGGGATCCACATTCAGAAGCCAATCACGTGGTAAGGTTCATGATGTATCTTTCAAGGAAAAATATAACTCAACCTTGTGACCAAATGGAATTGTTTTTCCTATCGATTGCCCCCAATACCGATTGGCTTGATTCATGTAAACCTAAAATAATTATTTCTCTTCTAATGTTGACTACACACTTCTTATTGCATGAAGGGACGAGTTCCAACCTCATGAAGGCATATGCCAAATGTTGGACGTGGCCCTTTGGATGAGGAAGTTAGTGAATATGGTTTTATGCTTGAGGAAGAGTGCCTTGATCCTTCTCGAAAGCATCAATATCAAGTGATTTATGCATACCTTGAGGATAGTGTCGAAAGAGGGACTCATGAATTGGAAAGCATGCCCTATAAGGATAATGAAGAAGATCTCAACCCTGAGAGTCTTTAGGCATTGCAAGAATGGATGATGGAATATGAAGAATCTTGTAAGCAACTAATGGCCACATATAATTTCCAAGATATTTTCTCCCAATATTGTGAGAAATCATAAAGTATCCATAACATGAAGAGTGAATATAAAAAGAGTACTACCAATGACTTTCTTCTTGAAGCATTTGATCAAAATCATGTAGTAAATACCTTGGAGATCATTCTTTGAGAACAGATGAAGGAGGAAAATTCCCCCCTGTCTAAAGAAGAGAATAAATGGAATCCTAAATAACACCAAAAATATGGTGAATAATGGGAGTATTCTAGGGAAGATCATGATAGTCAAATAAATGAAGAATCTATGAGTGACTTTTGGGTTGTTTATTTGGGAATTGGGTTTGATTATAAAAATGAAGACCCCATAGTTTCTCAAATCCCTAAGAATGAGCTCAGGAAAGAAGAAAATTCTCTTCCCCTTCTGCATAACAATGTTGGCCCTTATGAATCCCTTCCTAGTGATTGGAAGGGTCTCTTCATTATGTTCCAAGATGATTTAATAAAAGAAGAGCCTTCCAAAATGGTGGGAAATTCTGATAACTCTAATATAGAAGAAATTGAGGAGATGATTCCTTTAGACATGCCACTGATAAAGGGTGTTTCTTCATGTTTGAGCATTCCTCCCCTTGTTATGCCCCCACCATGGAAATATATGTTTGTGATTAAGTTCATTCCCCTAGTCTTGATGAAGAGTTTATTTCCCCTGTGAAGAACCAAGAATCATGGTTTTTCCCAAAATACAATGATGAGTCTACTTCTTGTTTTCCCAATGACCAAAATAATATCATCTTAAATTTTTTTGAGACATTCAATCCTTCTTATAGAGAGGGTGATAGGGCTGATATATATCTACATAAAATATTCATGTACTTGATCATTGACATTTCTATCCTCCGGTTAGAAGATCAAATTCAATATTCTCGGTTGATGTGTTTCCCTTCTTCTAGGGTTCCTTTCTATGTCATATGGGTCTCACGTTTTCCTACCGTCCACCCCCATAACCCCTCATATCATTATTCCCATTTTTATTATCGGGTCCATCGCAAAAATAATCACGAAGGCATGCATTCTTGTATTGATCAGTTGATATGTTGGTTGCATTGGATCTATGATTATACCTAGAAATTGATATTGTTTATTATGCATGTTAAAATAGGATGCATTGCATGTTGATTTCCACATTAGAAATAATTTCATCTAATATTTTTCATGGCAGATTAGTTGCATTTAGATTAAAATTTGCATATTTTATTATTTGTTGATTTTACAGCCTAACCTTAAGCATGGGTGATCATAAGACATTGTACAAACATGATACCGCGTGGGTTTAGTCTTTGATATGTGCAGAAAATAGGTCTGTAGTAACCAAGAGATTCTTGGTATTCTGATGACCTCTTGTTTGAGTAGCTTCACCCACTTTTCGAGAGATCACATCCCAGTTGGAGCCAGATGCTACCCACCATTTTGTAGGTGATATCCCTAAGAGAAAATTTTCTCCTAGATGGTCATTATTTGGTATCCAACAGCCTCTTGCATCCACAAAATAGCTTGTTGTGCCATTTCTCCTCGACCTGAGCGAACCATTTGGTCCCTCACCCATTTTTCATTATTGTATGTTTGAAGGTGGGACTCCCGAAACTAAAGGTGTGCCTTGTCATTTGGTAATTGAGTATTGTATTTTTCTTATCATGGACAATTTTGGGCATGGATTAATGGGGGGATTCGGCATAAATAATGGGATAGGTATGTGTTCTTGTCCCCTAGACCTATTTTGGATGTTACCCTTGAATCTTAGTCATGTGGGATCTCTTTTACTGACCTTTGGGCTTTAGGGATGGTATTATATGGGAAACCCCAATTTTCGTTGTGTGGGCCCGCTTCCCTATCCACGTATATCACTCCCCTTTTGTTCATCATAACTCCATTCATCATATTTACCACTGGGTCCACATAGGTTTAGCCTCCCCTTCCCCTTTCCCACACCTTGGGTCGAGCTTGGAACGATGCCCCAAAGGTTGATGCAATTGAAAATAAAAATTAAAAGCATAATTGGCCACATTCAACACGAAAATGTATCACAAGATGAAAAATATGGTCGGGAAAACATATTTATCATGTGGGAAAAATCCAATGCATGAGCTCTACACCATTCCCATGGTCGTCACCCTGGTTTCTATAGGTCCTAGATGAGCTTCCCTTGTCATTCAGGGACCCATGTTTGTCCCAACCCCTAGTGGGAAATGAACTGCACTACCTTAAAGGGGATATTCACTATTATACCTTACACATCATGTTATTACCCTTTGAGCCTCGAGCAGTTAATCAAAGAAAAATCATAAAAAGGCAAAAGGAATATAAAGAAGGGTGGGAAAAATCAAGGCTAGGTTATCTCATGCACCAGGATTGCTCCCTCTTATACATTATATACCCAAGTGTGGGCTTCCCTTTATTAGCTATCCTTGTACCCTGACATGTGGCCCAGGATTTCCCCTCTCATTCACTATTCAATTCATCTCCTTATCACATGCCACCACTATTTGAAGGATGTGCCTTAGATATACTATCCCCTCCAAAGGTATAAACTGCCTAATAGGGTACTTGGTTAACCCCCTTTGGAGCTTGGAGACATTAGCACATTTCAAAGCCCACTATGGAAGGGCATGCCATTATGAAGTTCCCACCCATTGTAAATGGTTTGTAATCTATTTAAATCAATTTATTTAAATGAATTTTTGTACTAGAAGGCTATGAGACGCATTGGATCTTATGCGGGATTGCAAATGGTCTCCATTTTTGGATTGGTCTCCCTATACGGGGTCGTAACCCTCTAGAAGGATACATTAACATATGTAGGGTGTGTGTAGAGATCCATGTGCCTCCACAGTAGTAGAAATCACTCCATGGATCCCTAGAGGCACTCAAATATTGCTAGATATTCACCTATTGGACGAGGAAGATGCACTTGGTTCACCATGCTTGGATGGATCCACAGTTGTACCATGCACTTGGCAGATGACCCAAGACCTATTTGATGATGTGGCACCACTTAAACCATAATTTGATACCTTTTGGATAGTATAAAGGCATATTAAATCTACTTGGAGACCCATGAGGTTGCTTGTGTGCCCCCACACCCATTGGGAGCACCACAGGTTTAGTATTTGGAGATTGAAAGGGACAAACCCTTTTCCACTACTTTTGGGAGTCTTATTCCTCATTATGGAACTTATGGACTTAATTTTGCTTCTTAGAAGGCCCAACGACATGTACTATTCATCATTCAACCTCTTGATAGGCTTCTACTTTTATTTATGAGCTAGTTTGGTGGGTTTGTCACCAAAAGTTAGGTATTTTGCACATTATTTTATTCTAGGGGTGAATGTAGATTTTATTAGCTAAATAGAACTCATTAGAAGTTTATAATACAAGTGATGTGAATTAATTTTATCATCATCACTTGGATTGGACTTGTATCTCTTTATAGAACTTCGTTATCCTTCTTGGAGGATAAATTTTCGGAGCATGGAATGAATTTTGATGTTTGGATTATTTTCTCTTGCATTGGAGCTTCTTGATTGGAAAATTTTGTATGGTTGGATATACTATTATTAAATTTAAGTTAAATTTAATGCTATTTTCTCTTTCTATTTTTTTCACATACTTTGTTGTTGGGATTTCACTATACTAGGGCTAATTTATTGCATCAATTCATGCAAAATTGTGGAAATTTGGTTTCTATATAGTGATGCTTCATGTATGGGCCATATATTATGAACCAATGTTCCTAGAAATTCTTCTTCATTTAAATTCATCTTGATAAGCCATCTCTTTTTCAAAACGAATTTTATAGCTCTTGAAGTTTCTTTTATTGTTGTCCCAATGCTATGCGAATTTGTCTTTGAGGCCTCCTTGACATAGAAATTCCAATTTACATAGTCATAATTATACTTGAATCTAATCTCCCCAAAGGATTAGGAATTGGTCCTCCATAGGTGATCACCTCAAAGCTTATTTCTTTCACCTTCACCTGTTTCCTAGGACAAACCTTCATAGGTCACCTAGGCCATCAATTATCTCACATTCTAGCAATCTAAAAAAAATTATTTTTGGTCCACAACCGCGTTGGTGTGTCCTCAATAATCCATCCAAATTTCATGATATTTTGATTGTGGGATCTTGATATAAAGCAAGCCCTAAGTCGAAGACCAATTCTTGCCCTTGGTTCCATTAAGGAAAGAAACCTCACTGGGATCATTGCATTACCTTTCATTGAAAATTCCTTCCTTTATCCCCTTCTCCTCACTGATTAGGTCAAGCAAAACATTGGTTTCTCAACCCCATTCCCTTGACCTAACCTCGGGTCCACTTAGTCTCATATAGTCCCACAATTTGTTGAGGCCAATCTCAAAAAGACCACTTGGAAGCCAAGTTTCCACTAGGATTTTAGGAGCTAATAATCTTCTTGAAAAGTTGTATACTCAAAACCTAGCTCTTAGAATTCCCCAAAGCCCTTCCTAGAGAGCCTTTCATCTTTCTCTCAAAGAAAGCAAGACATATATTTGAGCTTCTCTTGTGAATAGGGTTTTATGATCACCTCTCATCCTATCATTGATCCATTCAATTTCATGATCCTCATTATATCAAGTCTCCTCCCATTGGTGAAATTACGTAAAGAGTAGGGAGCCATAGCTAAGGTGACAATGGGATATTTCTCCATTGTTTCCATTTATCTAGTAGTTTCCCTCCAAGGATCACCTTTTAGGTCCCCTAATAGTTTGAGCAGTAACAAGCCTCATGAATTTCAGAGGTGGATATTGGCGTAGTTATCTACCAGTGTGTGGAGGTGGCTTGTACATAGCCATCACTCCATATATTCAAGATCGTGTCGAGCAAACAATTTTAAATGGAAAAATAAATGTGATGTAAAATGGTTTAAATTTCCAGTGATTCAATTTATATAGTTAATCTCTTGGGTATTAAATTAAAATCTCTACAGCCCAGGTCAAAGCTTAACTTCATGGAAGATACAATATGTTTTTCACAACGTCAAATATGGAAATATTTGGGCATTTTCAACTGGATGGATGCTCCAATTCCCTATGCATGCTCTAACTTGACCTTACTCCACCCTACTTCCATGAAGTGTTCTCAAGCTACAACCCAAAGGAGACTCCACTTCCCTACCTTACACCACCCAACCACCTTCCATTGTTAAGCATTTTTGACCGGAACTAGCTGCAGAATGCAGACATTCCGTAGCTAACCGGCGATTCTGCAGCTACCTTTATGTTTGAGTATGTTCTAGGTGGCCTCTTGAGGAAAAACACATATGGGCATGATCCACGTCGTGCCTACATGGTTTGTTGCTCATCATGGAAGAGGAAATGAATTCTGGGTACGGTTATGCACGTGGGAACACATTTGTGAAGGAAGACTCCTACTAGGACTGTCTCTGTCCAGGTGTCTTTTCTCCTTCACGTAGCCACCTCAAAGACTCCTAAGATGATTCGGATAAGGAAAGACATTATTCCTAAATTGTTGTAATTATTGTTACTTGCATTTACTTTATAAACTCTTGAGTAGACCGAGAGCTTAGTTGGAGATTTTGTGTTAGATTTGCTGCTAGATTTTGTGTAAACTCTGTGTTACGTCCTTGAAGACACAGAGTGTTATGTTCGAACTATTTCATTGTTAATGGAGCAGACAAAGTTATTCTGAAGGCGTGATTTGATTTGAAGTTGAATGCCGTCAAGTGGTAGAGGGCCCCTGCCTCTTGCACGGATTTCTTTTGCGTAAACTAGATAAGTTTTTCCTAGCTGCCTTTACGTTTTGCATTTGAATTGGTAGTTGTTTTGTTTTATCTACTGTAGTCGTATTCATTCCAGTTCTTCCACAAGAAGACACTCTTCCAACAAACCAAAATGATGAATGATTAATGACTATGGTATTGTAGGATAGGAGTTGAATTTGTACTTGTTTTTAACTAGATACTGTAGTTATATTCATTCCAGTTCTTTCACAAGAAGACATTCTTCCAACAGATCATAACAATGAATGATGAATAGCTATAGTAATGTAGGAATTAGTTGTAGTTTTTGTTATTCACTATCACAGTTGCACTTGTTCTAATCACTCTTCCACAAGAAGAAATTCTTCCAAGACATCCTTAAGAAGTTCAAGATATGACCGTGATGTGATAACTTAATCTTTCATTTGCTTTCAGTTCATTTGCTTTCAATTGCATACAAGTCCACAGTCAGCATTGTTCTACCTCTTCCACAAGAAGGAAATCTTCCAAAATATCACTAATGATGAACAAACAGATTGTGTAACTTCATAGAATAATGCATGTTAGTTAGAATGCTCCGGAGTTTCATTTGCATTTAATTCATGATCAGTTACTTCATTTCAAGTTTGATGATGACTTATAGTTTGATATTGCTCTAGTTTAGAAGCATCTTAGGTTCATGCTTAAATTAACTCATTGCACTTGCATCTCATAATCATACTGTCATCCTTTGCACAATAGATTACTTTAGTTGTTAGAATTCACAAGATAGCCTTCATTATTTACAAATATCTTTTTGTTCTGAAAACTACAAAGTGATCCATAACCATAGGAACAAAAGATAACTTCACTATAAGGTCTGAAATATCTCTGCAAATTCCTCATCATTTTATAAACAGAGCTCTTCCTCAAAAGAACTACTTTGAAAAGAAACCAATAACTCTTTGAGTATAGGTTCTGAGACATTCAATTAAATTGCAGAATAGAACTAGGAATTATTCATGGAATAGATGAGCTTAGGACAAAATGTTGCATCATGATAAGATTAGTGTTTAACTGTCCAGTTAGAGAACTTGCATATTTAGTGATCATTTCTCAAGTTTAGTTTGTGTCAATTGCCTAAGAAGTCATTATCAAGCTTTTGTTTCTATTTAGTCATAGTTCAGATTATGCTTCATTGTTTTTAATTGCATTTACCATTCCATACATTAGGCTTAACTCTGTTTTTGACCATCAACTTCTTTCCATTAGTTCTCTAGGCATTTTCATTGTAAACATAAAACACTAAAAGACCAAAAACATCATAAATCAACATAAAAGAACAAAAACATCACAAAACACTACACACAACGCATTAGGAAACAAGCACCTAGGTACATATGGTACACTTCACTTCAGCAGTTTACAAATCCTGGTTGACAATTAAATGAGCTCAGTTTAGGAGACTAGATTGAGACTAAACATTTTGGCGCCGTTGCCGGGGAAGTGAAAACTAGGTAACCTTTGTTTCTTAGCATCCAAAAAAACAATTTTATGCGTAGGGAGAGAGATTCAAGGGGAAGATTTATAAGCAGCAGAGGCAGAAGTTTGATTTCTAGAACACCACTTGTTTCATCTAGATCCAGAGCTAGTACACCTTCAACTCATACCCATATTCCATCCTCTCTTGATCCTGGACTTCTAGAAGATCTAAGGTCAACTATTCCATTAGAGAAACCTTCCACTTCATCCACTGAACCTGCCATAGAAGAAGATCTAAAAACTCCTGTTAGGGACACAAACCTTTCTACTTCCACAGGAGAGTCAACCATGGCAGAAGAAGGAGGAGGAGGAGTTGTTAATGGAGAACACACATTGTTTGGAGGAGGTAGAGGTAGAGGTAGGGGAGAAGGAGGAAGAGGAGAAGGAGGTAGAGGTGCATAAGGAGGAAGAGGTAGAATAGGAAGCTCTTTTGGGTTCCCTATACTTGATGAAGAAACCAATACAACCATGAAAAACATTTCACCTTCTGTCCTTTCGAACTTCTATGGACTTAAAACTGAAGATCCTGAAACTTTCTTATTCGAATTTGAAGTGTTGTGTAGGACTTATGACTACCTTCAAGATGCTCAAAAATTGAAATTATTTCCTTCGACTCTGAAAGGAGCAGCATTGAAGTGGTTTATGAGTTTAAACAGTAGTTCCATTAGAACATGGGAAGACATGAAACAAGCATTTCTAGAGAGATACTTGGATTATTGTATGCCGGATAATCATAAGGAAGAAGTGTTCAAGATGTTACAAAAAGAAGATGAAAACTTAGAAGATTTGTTGGAAAGATTTAAATACAACATAAAAAGGGCACAAATGGAAAACCTAGATCGAGACACTTTAAAATCTCTTTTGTTGAAAACCATTAGGGATGAATGGTTGGATATCCTTAACATGATGGGAAAAGGGGATATATCACAACTCACATTACCTGAAATATCTGAGTTATGTATCAACCTTTCCAGAGGGAAATCCAAAACTGTCAAAGGTCCAAGAGATCCTGCTCTTGCAAGAGCAAGTAAATCTGCTCCTGGGACAGTAAGTAGATCAGAAATAGGACACATGCTTGATGATTTTAAATCTGACATCTTGGGGAGTCTTAGTGAACAAATAGACACCCTCAAGATACAAAACAAGCAAAAGGCTGAATCTGATGCCTTGGCAATCTTTTGTCCCAAATGTAGGAAGAAACATGCCTTGAGAGAGTGTCCTCTAGATGTAAAAGTTGTAGAAACCTGTGTTATTTGTTCTGAGAAACATGAGACCAAGAATTGTCCTTCTCTTCCTGGTCTCAAGGCTGTTTTTCAGGAAGAAACTCCTACAGATTCCACAGAATCTCTTAACTTTGTATCTAGAAGACCTTGGCAGGGACCTCAGACACAAGGATTCCATGATCAAATGTATAATCAACCTCCACCTTGGAATTCTTGGCAGCAACCTTGGCCCCAATTTCAAAATCAATCTCAAGCTTGGGCACAAGGATCACAAGGTACCTATGGAAGATACTCTCCATATTATCAGTATCCACCATCCTATCCACCATATCCACATTTTTATCCTCAAAATCCTCAACAAAATTTTCCTCAAAATCTTCAACAAAATCCTCAACAACATCATCCGAACCAACCTCATCAAAATCAACCACTTCCATTACCATTCCCTCAAAAATCCAATCAATTGCCAGCTCAACCCATACCAAACCCCAATAATAAGAACCCTCAAAATACATACATGATAGAAGGTCAACAATTTCCAACTTATTTAATTACTCCTCTAGACCTTAGTGATGTTCAACTTAGGTCTGGAAGGATACTTGAGAAGAGGAAACCTTCTATGATCATACAAGAACAAGATAATTCTGAGGAAGACTCCCTACGGGTTAATAAAAGTCTTGGGGAAGATACATCCTTTCAAGATCAAAACATTGAAAAACTGAAACAAAAAGATCCAATAAATCCAACTCCAGTATTAGAGCAACCATCCACATCTACTTCTATACCTCCCTTTCCGGAAAGACTACAAATTGATAAAGGTATAGAAAAACAAATAATGGTGCCTAATTATGATTTCTTGGATGAATTGAGAAATGTTTGCATTAAAATTCCATTATTGCAAGCCATCAAGGAAATCCCAATTTTAGCCAAAACAATAAAGGAGTTGAGTATGAAGACAACAAGAAAAAGAATAAGAGAAACCAAGAAAATTCAACTGGTAGGACAAATAGCGGACATTATGATGGGTAAGATTACTATTCCAAAGTACCTTGACCCAGGAAATCCAGTTGTCAAAATTCACATCAATGGAATTGAAATTCAAAACACACTCATTGACTTAGGAGCAGCGATAAATATCATGAGTAGACAAATCATGGACAAACTGAAACTTCCTAATCTTCTCTTTACACCCACACTATTACAATTAGCAGATAGATCTGTGATCAGACCAGATGGGGTAATAGAAGACATTCCAGTGTCCCTAGACTCTTGGGAGTACCCTGTTGATTTCATGATCCTAACACCCAAGAATAATCTAGGAGGCCATCCTGTTATACTAGGAAGACCTTGGTTGGCTACAGCTGATGCCTTTATTAGTTGTAGGTCCGGTGATATGTATATTTCTGATGGTAGTTCAACAAAGAAATTCACTTTATATCCTCTAGCTAGGACAATTACAGAACTAGATGACACTCAATGGATAGAGGATGAAGAATATTTACAACCACTCTTCACAATTTCAGAAATTAGTGAAGATAATCAAATTCTGAATACTCTAGAAAACTTTGAATCTTCTTCAGAACATAAACAAGAATCATTTCAAGAGAGATCCAATATTGAGTTCTTGTCATCTAGGCAGATGTCTCTTCATTCTATGGACAAATTTGGCAGCTCTACAAGTGAAATTTTTTCAGGCAAAACCTTGAACATAAACAAAAACCTAGAAAAATCTCAACAAGAAGAGTTAGTCAAAGTATTACAGAGACATTCTTCTGCATATGCATGGGAATACACTGACATGAAAGGGATAAGTCCCAAGACTTGTACTCATCACATCTATATAGAGGCAAATTGCAAACCAATCGGACAACCTCAAAGACGGATGAATCCAAATCTTAGGGAAATTGTCAAGGAAGAATTACAAAAATTGTTAAATGTTAACTTCATCTATCCTATTTCAGATAGTCAGTGGGTTTCTCCTTTAGTAATTGTACCTAAGAAAAATGGAAAATGGAGAGTGTGTGTTGACTACCGAGAACTGAATAAAGCTACTCTTAAAGACCATTTTCCCTTACCTTTCATAGATCAAGTATTAGATACATTAGCAGGTAAAAAGTACTTTTCATTCCTGGATGGATTTAGTGGTTACAATCAAATCCAAGTAGCACTTGAGGACCAAGATAAAACCACATTTACTTGTCCTTGGGGTACCTATGCCTACCGAGTATTGCCATTTGGATTGTGCAATGCACCTGCAACATTCCAAAGGGCAGTATTAGGAATTTTTTCGGATCTAATACATGACTGTGTAGAGGTGTACATGGATGATTTCACAGTTTATGGGGACACATTTGAAGAGGCTTTAGAAAACTTGGAAAAGTCTTAAAAAGATGTCAAGAAGCAAACCTTTCACTTAGTCATGAAAAATGTTTTATGATGTTTACTGAAGGTATTGTTTTAGGGCACCACATTTCAGGGGATGGGATTAGAGTTGATGAAGCGAAAGTTGAAGTTATTTCTAACCTATCCATTCCAAATTGTCAAAGAGATGTAAGAAGTTTTCTAGGATTTACGGGGTACTATCGGAGATTTATAGAAAACTTCACCAAAATAACATCTCCTCTCTTCAAATTACTCACCAAAGATTGTGAATTTAAGTGGACTTCTGATTGCCAGTTAGCTTTTGAAACCCTGAAAACCAAAATTTCTGAAGCACCTATATTAAGGGGACCTAACTGGAAGTTACCTTTTCATATCTCGACGGATGCTTCCGATACAGCTCTGGGAGCAGTATTGGGACAGAAAGATTTAATTCCCTATGCCATCTATTATATCAGTAAAAATTTGACTCCTGCAGAGTTAAACTATACTGTAATTGAAAAAGAGTTTTTAGCTGTTGTTCATGCCATTAACAAATTTAGACACTATATAACAGGCTATGAAACTTTTGTTCACACTGATCATTCTGCAATTAGATATTTAATGAATAAATCAATTACTAATAGCAGAGTTATAAGATGGTTGTTATTATTGCAAGAATTCAACATTACTATTCTAGATAGGCCTGGAAAACAAAACACTGTGGCTGATTTCCTGTCTAGAATTCAAAATATCAAAGATGACACTTCGGTTGAAGATCAATTTCCTGATGAATATCTTTTTGCAATCTCTACTCAAACTCCATGGTTTGCTGATATTGCCAATTATTTAGTTTCGGGAAAATTTCCTTCAATTATGAATGCAAGGGATAAAAGAAAAATCATTAATGATAGTGCAAGATATTCATGGGTCGCTAATGAGTTGTACAAGACAGGTTCAGATTTGATCATTAGAAGGTGTGTTCGTGAAGATGAGATGCCCGAAATTCTCAAGGCATGTCATGATGAACCTTGTGGCGGACACTTTGCAGATAAGAGGACAGCCTATAAGATCCTTAACTTAGGATATTATTGGCCATCTTTGTTTAAAGATGCAAGGGAATATGTCAAAAGGTGTGATAGTTGCCAAAGGGTAGGGAAACCTTCTCCTTCAGGTGAGATGCCATTACAACCTCAGGTACACATTGAACCTTTTGAAAATGGGCTTTGGATTTTGTAGGACCTATTAGTCCTCCATCAAGACAAAAGAAATACATATTAGTTTGCACTGATTATGTTACTAAGTGGGTAGAAGCTAAAACATTACTTGTTGCTAATGAATCATCTGTAGTTACTTTTCTTTTTGAGGATATTTTTACTCGTTTTGGTGTCCCAAGGGAAATTGTTACAGATCAAGGAGCTCAATTTACATCAAAGCTAGTGGAGCAAATGATGGAGAATTACAAAATCAGACATAGAACATCTACTCCTTATCATCCACAAGCAAATGGTCAAGTGGAATCCACTAATAAAGTCATTGAAGGAATCCTAACAAAGACTGTTCATCTACATAGAAGAGATTGGGTAGATAGGCTTCACGAAGCCTTGTGGGCCTATAGAACTACATGGAGAAACACAACAGGCCATACTCCTTATGAGCTTGTTTATGGAAAGCAAGTTTTGTTTCCCATAGAGTTCCAAATTCAAACATTCAAGATGGCAGTTCAGCTAGGACTTGATCTAACGGAGGCACAAAAGCACAGACTGGAGCAAATTAATGAATTGGATGAGATCAGACAAGATGCAGTTCAGAAAACAAGTCTAGTCCAACAGCAAAGGGCTAGATGGCATGACAAGTACATCAAGGAGAAAAAATTCAAAGAGGGTGACTGGGCTCTCTTGTTTGATTCAAAATTCAAGGATTTTCAAGGGAAATTTCAGACACATTGGCTTGGGCCATATGAAATTGTTCGAATTTTTGATAATGGGGCGGTAAAAATCAGAACTATAGATGAAGAGGAGGTCACTTTTCTTGTGAATGGTCATATACTGAAGCTATACCACAAGCCACTCTCAAGAGAAGAGTTTGTCAAGAAGTTCCAAGAAGACAATGATGTGAAGTTAATGAAGAAGAGTCTCTCTTCTTCATCAACTTGATTAAATTTTCTGAAGCATTTCTCTTTTGAAAAATAAAAAAATAATTAAAAAAATAATAAAAAAAATAATAAAAAAATAAATAAAGGTATAAGCATGAAAACCAATCATTGATTGGCATGTTTATACAGAAAATATAGGGTGAAAATCAGAGTCTCTCTGACACTCTAACTTTTCCCATTTTTTTTTTAAGCAGCTGTTATAAAAATCATAAGTTCAGTTCCATAGTGCTTATGATTCATTTCATCTCACTCCATTCACTTATCCATTCATACTCCATTCCATCCATCATTCATTTCATCTGACTCCATTCCACATTTCATTCATTTCATTCCATCTTCCATCCATTTCATTTTCATGTCAAAACACAAAATTTGATATCATGCTGTAAGTGAATAAAATATGTCATGAATTGCAGTACAACCCTTATGTTCCTTCATTCCATTTAATGGACTGAATCCATTCCATTCCACTTATCCACTTCATACATATCATAATCCATCATCCATTTTCATGCATACCACATAACATTTCACCCATACTCCAAAAACATTTCATTTTCATGATTAAAGTGTTCTACAGGAACATTCTGCAGCTCAGTGGACATTCTGCAGCTGATCAGCCTTTCTGCAGCCCAACAGTCTTTTCGCAGCTATAAACCCTGAAGGCATCAACCAGCATACATCATAATTACAACAAAGTGATTCAGTGAATTCATGAATCAAAAACATCAAGAAAAATTGTGAAAGATTCCTCCAAAGATGAGCAGAGAAGACAAAGGCTACAAAATCATCAAATAAAGGGCAGAGGTAACAAATTTAAATTACGATGGCATTTCATAAAAGTTTAACATAGTTTAGTTGTGGATTATTCGAAAGGTTGTTTTAATTGTTTTATTGATCAAACACCAACAAACCCTCTACAGACTTTGTATTAAAACCTTCCATTTCAAATTTCATATCCGATAGCATTTAAGCGGTGAAATGATCAAAGCATTTGAATTTCCCACGACTCTTAACCAAGTTATTTAATGATGATGATTTTCCCTGCCGTCGTAAATCCTCCGCCGTCTCCTCAATCATTAATACAATCCCTCCACCTCACTCCACTACTCTATGCCGTGACCATTTGGCATAACTTCATTCCGTAGCCAGTATTCCATTCCGAAGACAGAGGCATTATTATCATCAGGAGCAGATCAGAAGAGGTAAATTTGGAAGTATAACGGTGTGAGAACTCAAAACCACTTGATCCCGTGAACAGATAGCATATCACTGTGAACGAAGTTTGGAGCATTTTCACTGTCAACACAGAATTGTGGCTGTGTAGAGTTTAAAGTCTGTTGTTACCAAAAGACAGAAGTGTTAAAATTGAAGTCTTTTGCTACCAAAGACAGAGGTGTGGTAGTGATTGAGTTCGAAAACCATTTGCTACCAAAGACAGAGGTGTGGTAGTGATTGAGTTCGAAAACCATTTGTTACCAAAAGACGGAGGTTGAGTTTGAAGTCTGTTATTACCAAAGATAGAGGTGTGGAAGTGATTGAGTTTGAAGTCTGTTGTTACCCGAGACAGAGATGATGTAGTGTTGAATTTGAAGCATACCATTTGCTATTAGAGACAGAGGTGTTTTTCAGTGATTGAGTTTGAAGTCCTTCTGTTACCAAAGACAGAGGTATTGTACAAAAAGGAATCTGAAGCCATCTCTCATTGCCTATCAGAGACATATTAGCTCGAAAATTGAAATTGCTTTCATATCACTCCAAAGTTCAACAGAAGTACATCAGTCCGAGGTTTCGAAGGCATTTTTCATTATCAAACAGAGGCATACCAGCCAGAGGTTTTGAAGCTGTTGCTATTATAAATCAAAGGTATGTCATTCCAAAATTGAAGCCATTTTCATTTAGAGCTTGAAGCCATTTTAATCCGAAAGTAAAAATCATTGTTTTGTGGGTAGAGAAGAGTGTTAATTTGATATTGAAAAAATCATGGGTTTCATCGTAAGGACTGAGCCTGTGGGATCAAAATATTTAGAAGGTTACCCACAATGCAAGGAGATGTTACAACAAATAGGATGGCTTCAATTCTTGGAAAAGTTTAATGGCTTCCATAAGGAAGTCACCAAAACATTTTCCAGATCATTCCAAGGAACCGAAGTTGAAATAGGGGATGTCAAGTTTACTGTTACTGAAGTTTTTATAGCAGAGGCTACAGGATTATCCAGAACTGGGGAGAGATGATTTAAAAATAGGGAATTCCACAATGACTCCTGGAAACAAATTTTAAAATCACCAAATATGGATGTTAGTGTGTTCAAGAAAGGAATTCCCAGCACTGCATTGAAAAGCAAATGGAGAAATATACTACTTCTTTTACAAAAATTTGTTACATGTGAGGGTAGATATGGGACATTTTATGTCTACCACATCAGACTAATGATGCATTTTTTGGGAGAAGATTTAAATCTACCATATTTCTTGCATCAAAGTCTGAAGAAAATGGCTTCCTGTGTTCAGAGAAGAGTTCAGTTTTTAGAGACAACCCTGTATCATCATGGGTTGGTCAAAATTTTGATTGAGCATCATCTATCTAAAACAAATGATACATGGGATGATTTCTTAATAAGAAATAATTTTGAAGAAGCAAAAGAACCATCACCTGAACCACAGCCCACAAAGAGAAGTAGGAAATGGAGGACTTCAAAAGATAAAATTGACAAACCAGTTCAAGAAAGCAGTGAAGAAGTCATTTTGGAGAAGTTGACTCAAATCAGGAGGAAACTTAAGGAAGAAAAGATAATAAAGGAATCTACCACAGAGAAAGGAGAGGGATCCTCTCGGCTTAGGAGAAGCCACAGATTAAAGGGAAAATTGAAGAAAACATCAATCAAACAAACAGGGGTAATCAATATTGAGGATGAAGAAACATCCATTGAAGAGGATGATGAAGAAGATTTTTATGAAGGCACCCCTGAGATTGATCCTGCTCAACAGGAAATCTATGATTATGTGAAAACCTTAGAGAGGACAGCTTCAGAAAGCAGAGAAAGAACCCCCAGTCCTCCACTGTCTGAAATTGATATATTAAGGAGGGATAGGTATGAGTTGGAATTGTTGAATAGACACATCAAAAATGAAAATGAAATTCTCAAAGATCAAATCAAACTCAAAACTGACATGAACTCAACCTTATCCCTGCATATAGACAAAGTGGAGAGGACCAATGAGAAATTGAAGACAAGGAACAAAAAGCTAGTCAAGGCACTCACCAATCTCAGGTTCAAACTTGTTATCAGGAAACCCAGAAGACCTCTAGCTACCAGACAAAGGAGAATAAGGGGATTAGATTTCCTTGCAGAAGCCTCTGAATTCATAGGATAATTTGCATGAGGACATGCAAAGAGACAGCAGTGGGGGTATGT
This sequence comes from Pinus albicaulis, assembly GCA_034641835.2. Taxonomy (NCBI): domain Eukaryota; kingdom Viridiplantae; phylum Streptophyta; class Pinopsida; order Pinales; family Pinaceae; genus Pinus; species Pinus albicaulis. Next base: position 48,933,953 of record CM076571.1, read on the forward strand.
TGAGCCTCAAATTTGTGCTTTCCTTCACCTCATTTTACCTCATTCTCCCTTGTCCATTTCTATTTTAAACACAATTGATCAATAAAAATAGTTAAAATTACTTCTAGAATGGTTTACATGACTGACTTGTTGAATTTTGTGATTGTTGCCATTGTTAAGAATTTTGACCGGAACTAGCTGCAGAATGCAGACATTCCGTAGCTAACCGGCGATTCTGCAGCTACCTTCATGTTTGAGTATGTTCCAAGTGGCCTCTTGAGGAAAAACGCATATGGGCATGATCCACGTCGTGCCTACATGGTTTGTTGCTCATCATGGAAGAGGAAATGAATTCTGGGTACGGTTATGCACGTGGGAACACATTTGTGAAGGAAGACTCCTACTAGGACTGTCTCAGTCCAGGTGTCTTTTCTCCTTCACGTAGCTACCTCAAAGACTCCTAAGATGATTCGGATAAGGAAATACATTATTCCTAAATTGTTGTAATTATTGTTACTTGCATTTACTTTATAAACTCTTGAGTAGACCGAGAGCTTAGTTAGAGATTTTGTGTTAGATTTGCTGCTAGATTTTGTGTAAACTCTGTGTTACGTCCTTGAAGACACAGAGTGTTATGTTCGAACTATTGCATTGTTAATGGAGCAGACAAAGTTATTCTGAAGGCGTGATTTGATTTGAAGTTGAATGCTGTCAAGTGGTAGAGGGCCCCTGCCTCTTGCACGGATTTCTTTTGCGTAAACTAGATAAGTTTTTCCTAGCTGCCTTTACGTTTTGCATTTGAATTGGTAGTTGTTTTGTTTTATCTACTGTAGTCGTATTCGTTCCAGCTCTTCCACAAGAAGACACTCTTCCAACAAACCAAAATGATGAATGATTAATGACTATGGTATTGTAGGATAGGATTTGAATTTGTATTTGTTTTTAACTAGATACTGTAGTTACATTCATTCCAGTTCTTTCACAAGAAGACATTCTTCCAACAGATCATAACAATGAATGATGAATAGCTATAGTACTGTAGGAATTAGTTGTAGTTTTTGTTATTCACTATCACAGTTGCACTTGTTCTAATCACTCTTCCGCAAGAAGAAATTTTTCCAAGACATCCTTAAGAAGTTCAAGATATGACCGTGATGTGATAACTTAGTCTTTCATTTGCTTTCAGTTCATTTGCTTTCAATTGCATACAAGTCCACAGTCAGAATTGTTCTACCTCTTCCACAAGAAGGAACTCTTCCAAAATATCACTAATGATGAACAAACAGATTGTGTAACTTCATAGAATAATGCATGTTAGTTAGAATGCTCCAGAGTTTCATTTGCATTTAATTCATGTTCAGTTACTTTGTTTCAAGTTTGATGATGACTTATAGTTCAACATTGTTCTAGTTTAGTAGCATCTTAGGTTCATTCTTAGATTAACTCATTGCACTTGCATCTCATATTCACATTGTCATCCTTTGCACAATAGATTACTTTAGTTGTTAGAATTCACAAGACAACCTTCATTATTTACAAATATCTTTTTGTTCTGAAAACTACAAAGTGATCCATAACCATAGGAACAGAAGATAACTTCACTATAAGGTCTGAAATATCTCTGTAAATTCCTCATCATTTTATAAACAGAGCTCTTCCTCAAAAGAACTACTTTGAAAAGAAACCAATAATTCTTTGAGTATAGGTTCTAAGACATTCAATTAAATTGCAGAATAGAACTAGGAATTAGTCATGGAATAGATGAGCTTAGGATAAAATGTTGCATCATGATAAGATTAGTGTTTAACTGTCCAGTTAGAGAACTTGCATATTTAGTGATCATTTCTCAAGTTTAGTTTGTGTCAATTGCCTAAGAAGTCATTATCAAGCTTTTGTTTCTATTTAGTCATAGTTTAGATTCTGCTTCATTGTTTTTAATTGCATTTACCATTCCATACATTAGGCTTAACTCTGTTTTTGACCATCAACTTCTTTCCATTAGTTCTCTAGGCATTTTCATTGTAAACATAAAACACCAAAACGTTTAGGGCCTCAAAACGGCTCCGGAAGTTCAGGACCCGAAAAACTGCTAAAAATAGTAAGTTATGCCAAAACTGAAAAACTGAAAGAGACAATGGTGGGGGCCTAAGTGGAATAGGCGGGTGGCCACCAATATCCACCTGGATCAACATGCTTCAAGAGAGGAGGTTTTTTACCAATATTTCCTTGTGTTGTTGTTCATGGGATCTCTCGGTGGTAATAACTAATGACTGCATTATCATGAACCTAAGAGCATATCATCTGAGGAGTTCGTCGATGGCTTTCTTATACATTTTCAAGTATGCCCCACATTAAGCATCTAAGAGGAAGCCTTCATTGACCACCATCAAGACATTGAGAATCTAAATAATGAGCAAGAAGACGAGTCCTCCTTGGGTCCACATGACGAAAAGGGTGATTTTGAGAACACATGTGTTGGGAAGGATGAAGTTGATACCAACCTTACCTTTCTCGAGGATATTACTCCTAGTGACTCTCCTTTTGATAACCTTGAGGAAGGTGGTCCCACTTTCCCCTTAGAAGATGAAATTGGAGATTACTTCCATATTGAAAAGGATAAATGGGAAATATTTGTTCATCAATTTGATCGTGCTCCATTTAGGGCACTGACAAGGAGGATGGGGCTGAAATTGGTCCTCCCTTTCTCTCGGATATTATTTAAGGTGACGTATCCATTGATTCCCTTGGGAAGGAGAAATTTTATTTTCCCTTGCATAAAGAGGGGCAGTTGGAAATGATAAATTTTACTGTTATGAGAAGCCTAGTATTTGATACTAAGGAAATTAGTAAGGCTCCCACCTCTCCTAAGTATGATGTTATATTCAAATTCCTTGAGCCTTATGATTTTGGAGAAGAGAAAATTGTTGGATACAAAACTCCACCCTCCTCTTTTCCTCCCTCTATAGTTCATCATTTTGAAAGTGATTCCCGAACCTGCTTTCATATTATCTCAAGTGACCTTGACCCCTTTCCCATTTTTGAGTATAGTATCAAGGAAGAGACCCTCATTGAATATGTTTTATCTCTTTGGGAACCCCCTCAGGATTATGATCAATCTATAATTCCCCCTTTCTAGTGTGATCATCATGGGAAACCTACTTGTGCCTCTTGTTAGCACCTAATTTGAACCTTAGGCTGAAAGAAGGAAAATCAGGGTAACCTCAAACCACGCTCAGCCTTGTAGTTAGCCCTACAAGTTCAGGAGAGGACTCTCTCTGGGCTCCTTCTGATGGACATACTTATAACATGATTTTACACTGAAAATGCTATGGAAAACGCCTCTAAAAGGTAGGGTGGTGGCTTTGTGGAGATAGCAGCTTCTGAAGTGCAACTTATTACATATGAAGACATGAAATTACATAAAAGATGATAATAAAATCAAAGTACCATATTTTCACCTCAAAACATGGTTTTGAGGTGAAAATTACATCGAGCTCAATAGAACAATTCTTTGACCTTTCCGAATACTATGCCTCTGAGTTTATTTGTCCCCCTCATGATCTTGCTGACATTTATTGACACTTGACTCATAACTTGATCATGATGAGAGCCTAGAACCTAATGAGACCAACCCTATGACCTAATAATATGAATTGTGGAGTGAAATTGAATCATGACTAAAGACCATAGAGAGGGGAATCAGCAAGTTTCACATCAGGGAAAACTGATGAAAGACCACTACCATCAATGAATCCATGACCTAATGGAATGATGAAAATTTATGGTATGGGACTACTAATATGCAAATGAAAAAGATTAAGTTTGATCACTGATGGTAGTATGACAAGATTGACACTAACAGTCCCAACAACATGTACTATTGATCATTTAACCTCTTGAGAGGCTCATTCTTTTGTTTATGAGCTAGTTTGGTGGGCCTCATTAGCTAAATCAAACTCATTAGAAGTGTATAAACACAAGTGATGTGAATTCATTTTAGCATCATCATTTGAATTGGACTTGTATATGTTTATATAAATTCGTTATCCTTCTTGGAGGTCAAAGTTTTGGAGCATGGAATGAATTTTGATGATTGGATCATTTTCTCTTGTCTTGGAGCTTCTTGATTGGAATTTTTTTGATGGTTAGATATAGTCTTAATACATTTAAGTGCAATTTAATTCTATTTTTTCTTTATGTTTTTTTCATATACATTGTCGATGGGATTTCACCATACTAGGACTAATTTCCTGCATCCATTTATGCGAAGTTGTGGAAATTTTATTTCTAGTTAGTGATGCTTCATGTATGGGCCATGTATTATGATTGAATGTTCCTAGAGATGCTTCATCATTGAAATTAGTCTAGATAAGCCATATGTTTTGTAAAATGAAGTATAAATTCCTTGAAGTGTATTTTGTTGTTGTCCTAATGCTATGAAAATTTGTCTTTAAGGCCTCCTTGACATAGAAAAAACAAAAGCCCAAAGTAATAATTAAACTTGACTACAATATCCCGATAAGTATTAAGCACTGGTCCTCAGGAGGTGATCACCTCAAAGCTTATTTCCTTCACATTCCCCACTTTTCTAGACCTAGCCTACATAGGTCACCTAGGGAATCAATTATCTCACAATCTAGCCATCCAAATACTTATATTTTTGGTCCACAATAACACTAGTGTGTCCTCAATAAGCCCTCCAAATTTCATGAGATTCTGACAGTGGTATATTGAGATATCACAAGCCCTATCTCGAAGACCAAGTCTTGCCCTTGGTTTCCTTAAGCTAGAAAACTCACTGGGATCACTGCATTACCTTTCATTGAAAATTCCTTCCTTGATCCCTTTCTCCTCCTAGATTAGGTCAAGTATATCATTATTTTCTCAACCCCATTCTCTTGACCTAACCTCAGGTGCACTTGGTCTCGTGCAGTCCCATAAATTGTCAAAGCCAATTTCACAAAGACCATTATGGAATCCAAGTTTCCACAAGGATTTTAGGAGCTAAGAATCTTCCTTACAAGTCATATAATCAAGCCCTAGATCTTAGAATTCCTTGAAGCCCTTCCTTTAGAGACTTCAACCTTGCCCTCCAAAGCAAGCAAGCCATACACTTGAACCTCTCTTGTGAATAGTCTTCTAGGATCACTTATCACCCTATCATTGATCCATTCATTTCATGATCCATATTACAAAAGGTATTCTCTCATAGGTGGAAGTCCATAAAGAGTAGGGAGCCATAATCGAGGTTACAACAGGCTATTGCTCCATTGTTTCCCTTAACCTGGTAGTATCCCTTCAAAGCCCCCCTTGTAGGACCCTTGTTAGTTTGAGCGGTAAGGGTATGTATCTTATAATGGTGGTCCCTAAACCCTAGCATTCTCCTTGAGCCCTTCATTGAGAGCCTTCAACCTTGCCTTCCAAGCAAGAAAGCTATGCATCTAAGCCTCTCTTGTGAATATCCCCCCAGGATCGCCCCTTCACCCTATCATTGATCCATTAATTTCATGATCCTTATTATATCGAGTGATAAAGAGTAGGGAGACATAGTCGAGGTGATAACATGTTATTGCTCCATTTTTTCCCTTAACCTAGTAGTAGCCCTCCAAGGATCCACTTTTAGGATCCATACTAGTTTGAGCAGTAACAAGCATCTTCCCATAAAAATGGCATGGAGATGGAAAGTGGCCAAATCCACAACTTTACCCAACCGAAATGATATCTATCACTCCTTAATTTGGGTTGCATACTTCAAATTTCAAGATCCAAAATGTTACAATTTTAGAGGTCATTATTATGGCTTATCTCTTGAGGAAACCTGCTCCTTAACCACAAAATACATATTATCATTCCAAACTTCCCTAAAAAAGGCATTGTTCGTCCTTTTCAAAATATCTAATCAAAGAAACACCTCCCAATATTATAATTTCAATTTACAAATACAACATAGTTGTTCAATACCACTATTAGCCTAGTAGTAGCCAAACATACTAACAAAATAGAAGTAGAGGCTTGGGCTCAAATGAACTTATGCATCATACTTCAGAAACCATTCATTATATTTATCAAAAGTAACTTACTTTAAGAAATTCCCTTTGTTTATAGAGTTATTCTTTGAACGGACTAGTAGCTACAAATTAAACACAATTAAGCATTAATTCTAGCTTATGATCCATAAAATATCCAGTAACCTAGGATGACAACATTCATGAAGCTTTGATTCAAATGAATCCATTTCATTAGAGAAAATATATGTATTTATCTGAGTCACTTAAGTTTTGTTGGAAACTAAATAAGGGAGATCCACATCCCACCCACCCATAGGCTCAACTACATTGTACTTTTCATGTATCTAGATTCCCTAACCTAGATTTAATGCCCTAAGAGGAAGTATCACTAAGGGTTAAAAAGATTCAAAGTAGTGTGGAGAACATGAAGGTCACTCTCCTCCACATATAGGAATCAATGGTATACCTTCAAACCAATGAGTTAAGGCCTATTAACACTCATAGTATGACCACCATGGGACTACATAGCACAAACGTAATCCTTCATTGATCCAAATGTTCCTTATTAGTTCCCATTTTAGTGCCTTATGTGATTAGTTAAGACAATTATATAGAAAATTCTACTCAAGCTTAGGTTAAAAGATTCCACACTAACTTCCTCATCCTAATTTAGTTAAAATCACAATTCCACATAGGATTTTCTATGACTCAAAAATCTTATTGGTTGCTTTTGTTCATAGTCACAGTCTCAAAGCTCACTGTGGTTCTATTTGATCCCATGGATTTTATCTAGTCCACACACCCTTCTCTACATTTCCTCTACTTATTTGCATACCACCACACTACACAACTATCTGCATCAAATTTTGGGATCCCTCTCTTGGGCTACATGGTTACTTCAAATGTCTCTAGAATGGGTATGTAGTCAATACCTTCGGATAAGTTCAACAACACTTCCCAATTCCTTTCCTTAATTTTTGGTAGTTGGGTAGTTCAACTGCAAAATTTGAAAACTAGACATTTAATTCAAGGTAACATAGGAAATCCCCATTCCTCTTCACAATTTCCTCTCAGGTATTAATATTTGTGTTGACTACTCTCTTATTTATATTTTTAGCAATATAAAATAAAATGCACATTACATCAAATAAAGTCTGTCAAGATATCGATGCTAGCCATCTCCAACATTATAAGTATTAATTATAATTACAAAACTTGTGGTTTTAAAAAGGGTTATTACATAATATAACTAATGCAAGATGCAAAATGGAAGATGTGGAAATGCAATATGCAGGGTGGGCGTTACAGTGAAGTTGCAGATGAGGTATCATATAATATGCATCGTGTATAAATTGAGTATGGAAGTGGATAAATATATGTTTTGGATGTTTCAAAAGGAAAAACAGAGGTTGTGGAAGTGAAGTATAAGAGTGGGTATGAAAAGTGTTTTTTTTTTGCATCTGACATCCTGCAAACATCAAATCAGCTAAGTGTTGAGGTGTTGTGGGGTGGTGAATAATGCAGGGAGAGAGGATACAGAGGATAGGTATCTTTCATCTAACATTTTGAAAATGAAAAAAAAAAATTACAAACTATCGTATTCATGAGAGATGGAATATACTATTCCCTTGAGATAGTTTTTGGCTAGAAAATGATGCCAAGGCACCAACACTATTTTTGAAAAGAGGTTCTTATCCAAACTATTCTCTACTCAATGAATGGAAGGACAATACCTTTTAGGTATTTAACCAAGAGGAGAGTTTCCAACCAAGCTAGATGACAATTTTTTTAAATAAGGTGAGAGGAGGAAAAGGAGAAATTTTAACAAATACTACAACATTCACTAAGTGATTTAAGACTTGTTACTGCAGAAAACGTAGATGATAATATTCCTAAGGTTCTAGAATAAAACAAGAACTTAAATTGTATGAAATATCTAGCCATTCATTTAGAAGTATGATAAAAAAAAAGTAATTTTATCATAAATCTTTTTGTATAACATAACCTTGCCAAAAGTTAGGTAAATTGATTCTCGATTTAGCTTCTCGGGGACATTTCAAATAACTTGAAATAATTGCAAAGATGAAAAATCAAATTGAAATATTATCCCACTGTGCAACACTCTGCTTACCTCTTTCATCTCACTTTCCTTCTGCATTGATGTGTGCATTCTTACTCTTCTTGAATTATTTGCAATTTTATCCCTATGATGCCTCAACATTCATAACTTATTCGGTCTTTACTGGTTCTTTGTAGCATCCCAAAACTATGCTTCCCTCATGTCGTGCTACGACTACCCCCTAGTCTCCCCATTACACACAAAGAAATTTAGTAGCTCATGTTGTCATATTCCAATGATATAACCACTTTATCACACAACTGTTTTATCCATGTAGGCAACAATATCAAATATCTTCCCCGTGTTCCCTTAAATAAATTTCATTTAGCTGCACTATATGACTAACTACCGTAAATTTCAACAAATTCAACAATATAGCCTAACAACACATTATTCAACCAAAAAAAAACTATGTGAGAAACCTTTTTATTTATAGTGTTAACCCTTTAGAGTCCAACTACGTAGTACAATAGGGCACCAAGTTCTATGTTCTTTTGCCAACCTTTGTAACCACTCAATCAAAACGATCAGAAACTCAACAAATAATATTGCATGAAAATATGTAAAAACATACCTTTGCATCCATTTCTTATGACTGATTCGTTGATTTCTTGTCATTGTATAGAGAACTCTTGCTCTTTTGTCTTCACCCACTATTGTATATCTTACTTAGTAGGTATCCACATCTCCTTCAGCCACAAATCTCAATCTCATGTATGGAACCATTTGTTGGCATGCAGGGGTAAACGCAGGGTTCGAGAGAATTTTTCAACAAAACCCCTACATATACCAACCCTTTTGGAAACAACTGAAAGCAAGTGAAGGATCACTAGAGGAATCTAGGGAGAGTTGTAAGAACCTAGACAATTTTGATATGATGAAGGATATAGGAAACTTAAGCTATCATTTCCTATATTCAACATATTATTACTAATTAGTGTTCATAAAAAAAGTGAACTATACGATAATTTTGTGCAGTAATCCCATTATGCATACATTTAAAGTGATAATATTATGTAAAGTAGACAAGCCATTAAGAATTGCGCAAAAACACAAAATAGGCCAAAAAATGATCTTTCTATTAACATAACGAGTCTTTCATCACATTCATATCCATACCGGTTCACCATCCTAGTGAATCATTTATCATTACAACGCAAGGCTATATGTCTCCATCTCAAGATGTACTAACAAGTTATATCTTTTACCCCTCGTCCTTAATCTATTTATAGATTTACATGTGGACCCAACTGACCAAAAATTCCTCAGTAGTAAATTATCATTACGGGTTGGTAAATATTGCTATGGGAAAGTAAACATTACTAATGGCTAGTACAAAGTCCCTATGAAGACATACATCCTATGTTCCTCTGGAATATCATTTACCCTTATATTCAATTTTTGGAAGTCCTTAATGTGCTCCACCATTGAATCATTTTGTTTGAAATTTATCAAATGGCTAAAGAAGGTGTTTCTATTTGTATCCTCATAATGTGCTATCATTTCCTCTATAAAAATTGACCAAGTTACAAGTGGTTTACGAGAACAAATCCATTGATACCATACAAACTGATTGGGTTCTAAATATAAAATTTCAATGTGTACGTTTTGTGTGTGTTGCACATTATGGAGATCAAAGTATTGCTCCATTTGTAGTATCCATGATACTGGATCATTGGCATAAAAATTCCTCATATCAATATTTGGAATATGGTGGGTCTTAAATCCAATGTCATATGGTGGAATATTGATATTACTAATGGAATCATGATTAGCAATGGAATCATGATTAGCATTTTTTTACTCATCATAAGTTTCATCTAATACCTTTTCGTCATTAGAAATCATTTATTGTAGCAACTTTGCCAGACCTTCCTTGAAACCTTCCATGTCTAATTTTAAACCATCCTTTAAAGATTCCATATTAGCTTTCATATTAGCTTCCCTACCTTCTATATTAGCTTCAATTTCATTTTTCTTTACTCTTTGTGAGAGCGAAATTTTTGCATTTGGTCTCATACTTTTGATATATCATGTTTCATTTCTTCCTCTTCATGTGTCATGGTAGAGATTCTGAGGGATTAATGGGTGTGGAATTCTTTTTTGGAGGCATTTTAGAACCCAATACTGATATTAATTCTTCAATATTCCCTTGGAATCACTACAAACTGATTTTCCAAACAAAAGTTACGAGGAGCTCGATAGTGAACCTGATGTATCTATGTGATTTCATATCCCCGAGATTTGAACTTTGGTCTTGTAGTAGCCCTATAAGCCTTATTTACAATCCCACGGGTTAGAGATAATTTTTATTCTTCAAGATAAATTTATGCCCTATTGACGTCGACGCAACAAAACCGAATTCGGACTCCTCTAAGGAGATGGTTCGACGGCTCCATGCCTCTCCCCTTCGTACTTGTTTCTCCTCCCCGTGGTCTTCTTTGTTTTCGTTTCGAGGTTATTTATCACCCGTGGAATTTGATAAATAAACGTTATCCACAACCTTTGCAATTTTATTTATATCTCCGAACCTTATAACAAATGTTTAACCCTTTCGAACTTTATATTAATACTCCACGCCTTTTAAACAAACGGCTTATAATAAATCGTGGCCCCGGGCCCCACCTCTACGATCGATGGCCCAATCAGATGCACGCCCCGTACCAGTTATCTTCCTCGCATCTTTATCCAACGACCACCGTCCGATGGCCCCTTCCCAAATCAACGGCTCTAGGCAATATCGCTCGGCTCCCCTGGTTGAATGATAACGTGCGATGGCGTGCTTTGAACGGCAGTTTTCTGAGGGTCCACCTTGCCACGTGTCACTTACCCTATGGAATCGCTCGCATTCAGGAAATACCGCTCACTCCGCAAAAGTGGTGCAATATGGGCAATCCGGGGTTGCAAATCCACTAGTGGTTTTGTACAGTGATTTACCAAGTTTTGTTCGGGGTTGTGCTATCCCTTGAATTCAGTTAACTCGACCTAGCCAGGGCTCCAGACTCCATCGACAATAGGACAGTTCCTCTTCTCACTAGGCGGGGATTTATCAATTCGGCTTACTATTATCATTAAACAGAGTTCCACGACCACGATTTCACACTTGCTCTTTGTCTGTGGTTGGGGTTTCCAATTATTCAAGTAATTCAAGGAAACAACGATTAGAGAGATACAACAATTGTACAATGACTCAATTCAACAAGACAGTGTCCAATCGCCTCACAAATTAAACAAATTCCTCTCGAATAACAATTTAAGACATATGGATAGCCGACGAAAAACGAAATTCACTTAACTGGAAGCGATTGTTCAATACACAGATTTTATTGCAGAATCTCTTTCTCCTCTACTCCCCCATATACATCCGAGGGATTAAATTTATATACATGAACATTTGTCTGTTTGGTTCCTCTCTGAGGACCGTTTTAGAAAATCAACAGCCTAATTAAAATAATTCAACTAACTGAAATATGACAGACAGACTAACTGAACTATTCGATTTCTACGACTCTAACTGATCTAAATGATACAGTCAGCTGAGGTATTGACACCTAGCTATTACAATTCAAATATTTTTGACCCCTACTAGCCACAACATGTGGAAAAACCTCCTACATTGCTTGCTAGTGTCTAATGCCCCTGCATCAGACTCCCGAGGGCCATATTTTTCATGGGCTTCTGTCCATGAACTCTTCCACTGATCTGCCTATCTTCTGCAACATTCCTTCAGCCATCCAAGTGGCATCTTCCTTTGGTTTTTCCTTCCATTTGATTAAGTACTGAAAGTACTCTTGTCCTCTGGTCCTTCTGAACACTCTCTTATCCAATATCTTTTCTGGTTGCAATGGTTGTGTTGGAGGTAGCTTCTCTTTCCACTCAATCTGTCCCTTGTTTGCTGCTCTCTTTTCTGCACCATCATCTTCATACTTGTACAAATCTACAACATTAAAAATTGGAGATATTCCAACATCAGGAGGTAATTCAATATCATAAGCATTTGCAGAAAAATTTCTAAGTATCTTGCATGGCCCAATCTTTTTGAACTTTAGTTTGTTATACTGCTTCTTCAGGAACCTCTCCTTTCTCAGATGTGCCAAAACCAAATCTCCCACTTCAAAATGAACTTATTTTCTGCTCAAGTCTGCTTTTCTCTTGTATCTGATGCTGCTGCCTTTTAGTTGCTGTTTCACTTGCTCATGTATGACCTGGATCTCTGAAGCAAATTCCTCACCATCTGCACTCCTTAGCTCTGCCTTTCCCAGATTTCTTAACTCTGATATTCCTCTGGGGTGCATTCCATAAACAATGTGGAATGGACTCTGCCCTGTGCTTCTGTTTGGTGAGTCATTATATGCATATTCTACCTGGGGAAAAATATGATCCCACTTCTTGGGATGCTCTCCTGCAAAACTTCTCAACAGATTTCCCAGACTCCTATTCACTACCTTAGTTTTTCCATCAGTCTGGGGATGATAAGCTGAGCTGAAACTCAGTTTGGTACCAAGTTTCTTCCACAATGTCCTCCAAAAATGACCCACAAATCTGGTGTCTCTGTCTGAAACAATACTCTTGGGCAACCCATGCAATCTAACAACTTCTTTGAAAAACAAGTTAGCAACATGGGTGGCATCACTAGTTTTATAGCATGGAATAAAATGTGCCATTTTGGAGAATATGTCCACTACAACAAAGACTGCATCATTCCCTCTCTGAGTCTTGGGCAATCCTAGAACAAAATCCATACTCACCATGTCCCAAGGCCTGTCTGGAATAGGCAAGGGAGTGTACAATCCTGCATTCTGGCTCCTTCCTTTAGCATACTGACAGATTTTGCAATTCTTCACAAACTTGTCCACTTCTGCTCTCATCTTGGGCCAGTAATAAAAGTGACTCAGCTGCTCATAAGTCTTATCAGTACCAAAGTGTCCAACAAGTCCACCACTATGCTTCTCTTTGATCAAATTTTCTCTCATGGAACATTTTGGTACACACAGTTGGCTTCTTCTGAATAACAAGTCCTCCTGCAAGAAATAATCTAGCCACTGGCTTCTATCTGTCAAAACAGGGTTACTACATGCCTCAAATGCTTCTTTAAAATCTGGATCTGTTTCATACAATTCTTTGAGAAAATCAATCCTACAACTTCAAAATTTGCTTCTTGAACAAGCATGTGCCTCCTACTCAAAGCATCAACTACTTCATTGGCTTGGCCACTTATATGTTTCAAAAAAAAATTAAAACTTTGGAGATACTCAACCCATTTAGCATGCTTATGTTTCAACTTGGGCTGCTGTACAATATATTGCAAAGCATGATTGTCAGAATATAATACAAATTCCCTGGACATCAAATAATGTCTCCACTTCTTCAGTGCCTGAACAATTGCATAGAATTCCTTCTCATAAGAGGAATAATTTCTTCTGGTGTCATTTAGCTTTTCACTGTAATAGGCTACAGGCCTATCATCCTGACTCAACACAACTCCAATGGCCTCTCCACTGGCATCACACTTTACTTGAAATGGTTTAGTAAAATCAGGCAGAATCAAAACAGGCTTCTCTGTTATCTTTTGCTTCAAAACTTTAAAGTTTCTCTCTGCTTCAGCAGTCCACTTAAATGGTTGTTTGCTCTTCTTTATTGTCTCAATTATGGGTGCATTGATCTTACTGAAGTTTCTTATAAACTTTCTGTAAAAACTAGCAAGTCCATGGAAACTTCTTACCTCAAAAACATTCCTGGGTGAAGGCCATTCCACAATTGCCTTAACCTTTTCTGGGTCCATCTTCAATCCTTCTGCAGAAACAACAAAACCAAAATACACCAACTCTTCTTTCATGAATGAGAATTTCTTCAAATTTATCAGCAGTTTCTCTTGGTGCAGCTTCTTCAAGACATGATTAAGATGCCTTAAATGTTCTTCTTTAGTTCTGCTGAAAACTAATATATCATCCAGATACACTATCACAAATTTACCAATGAATTATTTAAATACTTCATTCATAAGTCTCATGAAAGTGCTAGGTTCATTTGACAACCCAAAAGGCATTACCATCCATTCATATAATCCTTCATTTGTTTTAAAGGTAGTTTTCCACTCATCACCCTCTCTTATTCTAATCTGATGGTATCCACTTTTTAAATCTATCTTTGAGAAATATTTAGCACCACTCAAATAGTCCATTAAGTCCTCAAATCTGGGCAAAGGGAATCTGTACCTGATTGTGATCTTATTGATTGCTCTGGAATCAGTACACATCCTCCAGCCTCCATCTTTCTTTGGGCTCAATACTGCTGGTACTGCACATGGACTCAAACTTTCTCTAATCAGCCCCTTGTCCACCAACTCCTGTACTTGTCTCCTGATTTCCTCATTTTCCTTGGGAGTCATTCTGTAGGCTGCCTTATTTGGAAAATTTGAACCAGGGATAAAATCTATCTGATGGCTGATCTTTCTCACAGGTAGCAGCTCATCAGGTAAATCATCCACAACAATGTCACAATAATCATCTAACATCTCTTGGATTTATACTGGCAAATCAGAAATATTTGTAGAAGTAAGAACTAATTTAGGTTTGAAAACTAAAGAAAAACTTACCTCTTCTTCTTCTATTTGCTGCAGATATTCCTTCTCGCTCAGCAACAAGGTCTTTGGATCAATCACTCTGCTGGATGGCTCTCCTTCTTCCATGGGTATCAATGTATGGTGTACCCCATCTTTGAAGAACTTGTAAGTGTTATTCTTGCCATCATGCACTGCTGCTCTGTCAAACTGCCAAGGTCTACCCAGCAGTATATGACACACATCCATGGGCATTACATCACACAGGACCTTATCTTTATATTTTCCCATTTGCAGCTCTATCTCACACTGTTCTTTTACAACCAGCTGGTGCCCTTTATGTAGCCAGGACACCCTGTAGGGAGTTGGATGCTCCCTTGTCTTCAACTTCAACTTCTCTATCACCTCAGTTGAAACCAGATTGTCTGTGTTGCCACTATCAATGACTAGCTGGCAGCACTTCCCTTGGACTTTGCATATGCTCCTAAACAAAGTCTTCCTTTGTGCAGGCTTAGTGACCTCTTTAGCTTGCTTCAACAGGACCTTATTTACCACCAAGGACTCTCCCCTCTCTGGTAGAATTTCTTCTTCAATTTCTACCTCTTCTTCAGCCTGGGAAACAACAGCATTTCTTGGACCAGCCCCCACATTCTCCGGACACTCATAGTGCTTATGTCCCACTTGCTGACATCTATAGAACCTCAACTCTCTACCTCTGCCTCTGTCTCTGCCTCCTCTTCCTTTTCCTCTGTAAGAACACCTTCTACCCATTGCATCATCCTCTGTAGATGCATTCTGAGGTGAGCTACTATTAGCTCCATCCCTGGGTGTAGTAGGCTTTCCTCTAACCCCCTGACTTCCCCTCCCACGAAAATTACCTCTCTTCTTCGCAGACTGTTTCCTCAAGAGTTTATCCTCTGCTTTCAAGGCCATCTAGTAGGCCTCTTCCACTGTCTTAGGAGACAGAAGACCAATCTCATCTTGGATCTCTAGCTTGAGACCATTTACATATCTAGCAATCTTCTCTGGTGTGTCTTGAAATTTCCCAGCTCTTATGCTTACTCTATATAATTCCTCTGTGTATTCCTTTACTGTCAGCAACCTCTGTCTCAGGTTCTGCATTTGCCTATACAATGTCAGCTGATAATCACTAGGAAAGAATTTACCTTTTAATTTAGCCATCATTCTGGTCCAGCTCTTGATAGGTTTCTTGCCAACTCTCCTCCTTTCTGCCTGCACTCCATCCCACCAAAGTGTAGCATGTCCCTTCAGCTTTGTTACTACAAACTTGACCTTCTTATCCTCACTTATTTCTTCATAATTGAAGCACTTATTCATTTCATTTATCCATCTACCGCCCCTTCCGGATTCATCTCCCTTGCATACAAATTGACACTTCACCTCCGAGCTTAATCGCAAACCCTAGAATAGTTCTGTGGTATGAGTCTCATGTCAAGAGGAATTTCAACATTCTCTTCAGCTTCTTCTGTTTCAGGTTCACTGATGTCTTCAGGATCTCTGGGTTGTCTTCGCTCCATGCATCCATTCTGGCTTCGACCCTCTGCAACATCCCCAACACCTCTGCGTTGGCAACAGGTCTCCTTCTGCCAGCACCTCTACCAACTCGGATTTCCATGTCAGTTTTCTGCAAAAACAACCTTAAAACAATGGCTCTGATACCACAAATGACGAAACAAAACTGAATTCGGACTCCTCTAAGGAGAGGTGGTCACTGTAGCCGTGGTCCTGTCAGCATTTTCCTTGTCAAACCTCGTTCTTTGACTCCACGTGGTCTACTTATATTTTCCTCGGAAATTTGTTTATCAAATTCGTGGAATTTGATAAATAAAAGTTATCCACAACCTTTGCAGTTTTATTTATATCTCCGAACCTTATAACAAATTTTTAACCCTTTCGAACTTTATATCAATACTCCACGCCTTTTAAACAAACGGCTTATAATAAATCGTGGCTCCGGGCCCCACCTCTACAATCGATGGCCCAATCAGACACACGCCCCGTACTAGTTATCTTCCGCGCATCTTTATCCAACGATCACCGTCTGATGGCCCTTTCCCAAATCAAAGGCACACGGCAATATCGCTCGGCTCCCCTAGTCGAACGATAACGTGCGGCGTGCGCGCGGAAAGGTGGAGCCTCGGGGGTCCACTCTCACCATGTGTTTAAAGATATGTGGAATCGGCCTCGTCATCAGAAAATAATTACTATTCACCAAAAGTGGTGTGATATGGGCAATCCGATTTTGTAAATCTTCTCGTGGTTTTTAAACAGTGATTAACCAAGGTTCATCCGGGGTTGTGTGATCCTTTTGGTTCCTTAACTCAGGTCAGGGTTCCGATAGTAGAACGAATTTGTCTCGTTATGAAGCGGGAATTATTATATCATTTAAACAGAATACAATGACCACAGTAATACGCAGACTTCTTCTATGAGTAGAGATTTATTCAACAGAGCCTGTTCGAACAATTTCAAGGGAAACAGTAGACAGAGATGAGCAGAATCTATATAGCGGTTCAACCCAGTAATTATATGTGCATAGAGTTCAATCACCTCACAATTAAACAATCTCTTCACAATCAAGGATTTGAAACAACTCTAAAGCCAATGCGTATAGAAATTATTTAACTGGAAGCAATTGTCTGATACGTAGATTTTATTGGCAGCACCCTTTCTCTTTTTCTTTCCTTCTCTTCCGGCTTCCCTATATACATCCGTAGGATTACATTTATATACATGAACATTTGTCTGCTCGGTTCCTCTATGAGACCATTTTAGAAATCAATGCCTCAATTAAAATCCAATAATTCAACTAATCGGAACATGACAGATGGACTAACTATTCGACTTCTACAACTCTAACTAATCTAATAATACAACCAGCTAATGTATTGACACCTAGCTGTTACAATTCGAATGTTTTCCAACCCTACTAGCCACAACATGTGGACAAAACTCCTACATTGTTGGCTAGTGTCTAATGCCCCTGCATCAGACTCCCGAGGGCAATCTTCTTCATGGGCTCCTGTCCATGAGCTCTCCCACTGATCTGCCTATCTTCTGCAACATTTCTTCAGTCATCCAAGTGGCATCTTCCTCTATCTTATCCTTCCATTTGATCAAGTACTGAAAGTACTCTTGTCCTCTTGTCCTTCTGAACACTCTTTTGTCCAATATCTTCTCTGGTTGCAATGGCTGTGCTGGAGGTAGCTGCTCTCTCCACTCAATCTATTCCTTGTCTGCTGATCCTTCTTCTGCTCCATCATCTTCATACTTGTACAAATATGCAACATTAAAAATGGGAGATATTCCAACATCAGGAGGTAATTTAATCTCATAAGCATTTGTAGAAAACTTCCTAAGTATCTTGCATGGCCCAATATTTTTTAACTTCAATTTATTATACTGCTTCTTTGGGAATCTCTCCTTTCTCAAGTGTGCCAAAACCTAATCTCCTACTTCAAAATGAACTTCTTTACCAAGTCTCCGCTCTATACTTTTTGTATCTCTGGAGGCCGTCGCCTTTGTAGTTTCTGTTTCACTTGTTCATGTATGGCCTGGATCTCTGAAGCAAATTCCTCACCATCTGCACTCCTTAACTCTGCTCTTCCCATATTTCTTAACTCTGATATTCCTCTGGGGTGCATTCCATAAACAATATGAAATGGACTATGCTCGTTCTTCCCTATTTGGCTCACTACCTTATGCATATTCTGCCTGAGGAAAAATATGATCCCACTGCTTGGGATGCTCTCCTGCAAGACTTCTCAACAAATTTCCCAAACTCCTATTCACTACCTCAGTTTGTCCATCAGTCTGAGGATGATAAGCTGAGATGAAACTCAGTTTGGTACCAATTTTATTCCATAGTGTCCTCCAAAAATGGCCCACGAATCTGGTGTCTCTGTCTGAAACAATACTCTTGGGCAACCCATGCAACCTAACAACTTCTTTGAAAAACAAGTTAGCAACATGGGTGGCATCACTAGTTTTATAACATGGAATAAAATGTGCCATTTTGGAAAATATGTCCACTACAAAAAAGACTGCATCATTCCCTCTCCGAGTCTTGGGAAATCCTAGAACAAAATCCATACTCACCATGTCCCAAGGCCTGTCTGGAATAGGCAAGGGAGTGTACAATCCTGCATTCTGGCTCCTTCCTTTGGCATATTGACAGATTTTGCAATTCTTCACAAAATTATCCACTTCTGTTCTCATCTTAGGCCAGTAATAGAAGTGACTCAGCTGCTCATAAGTCTTATCAGTACCAAAGTGTCCAGCAAGTCCACCACTATTCTTCTCTTTGATCAAATTTTCTCTCATGGAACATTTTGGTACACACAGTTGGCTTCTTCTGAATAACAAGTCCTCCTGCAGGAAATAATCCAGCCACTGGCTTCTATCTATTAAAACAGGGTTACTACATGCCTCAAATGCTTCTTTAAAATCTGGATCTGTTTTATACAATTCTTTCAGAAAATCAAACCCTACAACTTCAAAATTAGTTTCTTGAACAAGCATGTGCCTCCTACTCAAAGCATCAGCTACTTTATTGGCTTGGCTACTTATATGTTTCAAAACAAAATTAAAACTTTGGAGATACTCAACCCATTTAGCATGCTTATGTTTCAACTTGGGCTGCTGTACAATATACTGCAAAGCATGATTGTCATAATATAATACAAATTCCCTGGACATCAAATAATGTCTCCACTTCTTCAGTGCCTGAACAATTGCATAGAATTCCTTCTCATAAGAGGAATACTTTCTCCTGGTGTCATTCAGCTTTTCACTGAAATATGCCACAGGCCTATCATCCTGACTCAACACAGCTCCAATGGCCTCTCCACTGGCATCACATTTTACTTGAAATGGTTTAGTAAAATCAGGCAGAATCAAAACAGGCTTCTCCGTTATCTTTTGCTTCAAAAGTTTAAAATTTCTTTCTGCTTCAGCAGTCCACTTAAATGGTTGTTTGCTCTTCTTTATTGTCTCAATTATGGGTGCATTGATCTTACTGAAGTTTCTTATAAACTTTCTGTAAAAACTGGCAAGTTCATGGAAACTTCTTACCTCAAACATTTTGATTGCTCGAACTGCAGACACGTCCCGGCCTCCATCTTCTTTTGGGATCAACACCGCCTGTACCGCACATGGGCTCAAAAGCTTTCTAATCTCAGCCCCTTTCTCACCAATTCTTGTACTCATTTCCCGATTTCCCCATTTTTGGGATTCATTCGTAGGCAGCCTGCTTGCGCATCAGCGTAATTCAAGATCTATCCGATGGCCGATCTTTCTCACAAGTGGTACCATCAAAGAAATCTGCCCACAACAATGTCAGCGTAATTGTCTAACATCTCTTGTATTTCTACCTACAACCGTAAATTTTTGTAGAAGGTTTTTGTAGAAGCAAGAACTACTTTAGGATTGCAAACCAAAGCAAAGCTTACCTCTTCTTCTTTCATCTTCGTAGATATTCCTTCACGCTCAAAGAACAAGGTCTTCGGCTGATCAATCACTCGCTGGATGGCTCTCCTTCTTCCATGGGTATCAATGTATGATGTACCCCATCCTTGAAGAACTTGTAAGTGTTCTTCTTGCCATCATGCACCGCTGCTCTGTCAAACTGCCAAGGTCTACCCAACAGTATATGACACACATCCATGGGAATTACATCACAAAGACCTTATCTTTGTATTTTCCCATTTGCAGCTCTATCTCACACTGTTCCTTTACAACCAGCTGGTGCCCTTTGTGCAGCCAGGACACCCTGTAGGGAGTTGGATGCTCCCTTGTCTTCAACTTCAACTTCTCTATCACCTCAGTGGAAACCAGATTTTCTGTGCTGCCACTATCAATGACTAGCTGGCAGCATTTCCCTTGGACCTTGCATATGCTCCTAAACAAAGTCTTCCTTTGTGCAGGCTCAGTGACCTCTTTGGCTTGCTTCAACAGGACCTTATTTACCACCAAGGACTCTCTTCTCTCTGGAAGAATTTATTCTTCAATTTCTGCCTCTTCTCCATCCTGGGAAACAACAGCATTTCTTGGACCAGCACCCACATTCTCTGGACACTCATAGTGCTTATGTCCCACTTGCTGACATCTATAGCACCTCAATTCTCTACCTATCCCTCTGTCTCTACCTCCTCTTCCCTTTCCTCTATAAGAACCCCTTCTGCCCCTTGCATCATACTCTGTAGATGCATTCTGAGGTGAGATATTGTTAGCTCCATCCCTGGGTGTAGTAGGCTTTCCTCTACCACCCTGACTTCCCTTTCCCCGGAAAGTACCTCTCTTCTTGGCAGACTGTTTCCTCAGGAGTTTCTCCTCTGCTTTCAAGGCCATCTGATAGGCCTCTTCCACTGTCTTAGGAGACAGGAGACCAATCTCATCTTGGATCTCCAGCTTGAGACCATTCACATATCTAGCAGTCTTCTCAGGTGTGTCTTGAAATTTCCCAACCCTTATGCTTACTCTGTAGAATTCCTCTGTGTATTCTTTTACAGTTAGCAACCTCTGTCTTAGGTTCTGCATTTGCTTATATAATGTCAGCTGGTAATCACTAGGCAAGAATTTACCTTTTAATTTAGCCATCATTCTGGTCCAGCTCTTGATAGGTTGCTTGCCAACTCTCCTCCTTTCTGCCTGCACTCCATCCCACCAAAGTGCAGCATGTCCTTTCAGCTTTGTCACCGCAAACTTGACCTTTTTATCTTCACTTATTTCTTCATAATTGAAGCACTTGTTCATTTCATTAATCCAGTCCACTAGTTCCTCTGGATTTAGTCCCCCTGCATAGCTCGACACTTCAATTCTGGGCTTAACTGCAGACCCCAGAATAGTTCTAAGGAGTCTCATGTCAGGAGGAATTTCAACATTCTCTTCAGCTTCTTCTCTTCCAGGTTCGCTGATGTCTTCAAGATCTCTGGGCTGTCTTCGCTTTATGGCATCCATTCTGGCTTCGACCCTCTGCAACATCCCCAACACCTCTGCTTTGGCAACGGGTCTCCTTCTATCAGCACCTCTACCAACTCGGATTGCCATGTCAGCTTTCTGCAAAAACAACCTTAAAAAAATGGCTTTGATACCACAAATGACGCAACAAAACTGAATTTCGGACCCCTAAGGAGAGATGGTTCCTGTAGATGTGGCTCTGTCAGCTCTCCCCCTTTTTGTACTTGTTTCTCCTCCACGTGGTCTTCTCTATTTTCCTTCCTCAGAGGTTATTTATCAAATTCGTGGAATTTGATAAATAACATTATCCACAACCTTTGCAATTTATTTATATCTCCGAACCTTTATAATTGAAGTTTAACCCTTCGAACATGTATTAATGCCGATGCTCTATTTTAACCAATTGACTGTATAATAACCCTGTGGCTCCGGCCCCACCTCTACGAAAAATAGACCAATCTCATGCACGCACCATACCAGTTATCTTCCACGCATCTTTATCAAACGACCACCGTCCGATGGCCCCTTCCCAAATCAACGGCTCTCGACAATATCGCTCAGCTCCCCTGGTCGAATGATAACGTGCGATGGCGCACTTTGAACGGTGGTTTTCCGGGGGTCCCCCTCGTCACGTGTCGACAGATCTGTGGAATCGCTCCTCAACAGGAAATACCGCTCATTCACCAAAAGCGGTGCGATATGGGCAATCCACTTTTGTAAATCCTCTTGTGGTTTTTAAGCATTGATTAACCAAGGTTCATCCGGGTTGCGCGATCCTTTTGGTTCCTTAACTCAGGTCAGGGTTCCGATAGTAAAACAAATTCGTCTCGTTATGAAGCGGGAATTCTTCTATCATTTAAACAGAATACAATGACCACAGTAATACGCAGACTTCTTCTATGAGTAGAGATTTATTCAACAGAGCCTGTTCGAACAATTTCAAGGGAAACAGTAGACAGAGATAAGCAGAATCTATATAACGGTTCAACCCAGTACTTATATGTGCACCGAGTTCAATCACCTCACAATTAAACAATCTCTTCACAATCAAGGATTCGAAACAACTCTAAGGCCAATGCATACAGAAATTATTTAACTGGAAGCAATTGTGAACACACAGATTCTATTTCAGAAAATCTCCTTTCCTCCTCCTCTTCCCCCTTTTTTATATACATCCGAGGGATTACATTTATATACATGAACATTTGTCTGTTCGGTTCCTCTGTGAGGACCGTTTAGGAAACCCAAAAGCCTAATTACAATTATTCAATTAACTGAACCAGACAGATAGATTGAATCCAAACCTATTCAACTCCTATGGACTCTAACTAATCTAATGAAAATAGTCAGCTGAGGTATTGACACCTAGCTATTACACCAAATATTTTCGAATTCCTACTAGTCATAACATGTGGGATAAACCTCCTACATTGTCAAGCAAAGGTCTAATGCCCCCGCATCACCGTTGGGACTCATAAATGTCATATTTTTATCCACCTTTTCCTTCACTATTCCTTACATTTCATCATTCCATTAACCTTTTATCATATCATTTTCATAAATACATTTGGGTTTCACCTTCTTATTTTCCATTTTATTCATTTTTGTATTATAAGTGAATTTATGATTAATATTAGAAAATATACATATTTTTATATATATATCTCAAGAATATGTGAGCTTTGTAATGTGTAGGAAATATGTGAAGGATTAATTCCAAGATACGTCTCAAATATCTCCTCCACCATATTAAGAGATAATTATTCAAGCCTATTCCTAAGGAGAAGATCATGGAGGATTTGGTTGGCATATCTTATCCAAGATATGTGAGAGATGTGTGGAGGATTCAAAGGGATAATATTTTGTAATAATGGGAAATTAGTTGAGAGTACTTGAGAGAATATTGGATATGTAATTATGAGATGGTTATCTTCCTCATGTATATAAGAGAGTGCTCTCTCTTCATTTTAAAGGATGGAAAAGTTGATTAGTTGATAGTTTTGAGAATAGAGAGATAGAGTTTTTGAGTTTTTGAGTTCATGATTTGTAATTTGATTCTTGTAATATAATTTGAGATAGCTTTATTGTTGTGAGCTCACATATGTTGTTTTTCATTCAATTCTTCACATGTTGTATTGCTTTTCCTTTATGCAATTTCCTGCTTTCCTAGTTAGTGTTTCAATGCCTTTCTAGATTAATTTGATTTCAGTAATTTAGATTAAATTAGTTCCACTTCAGTCCTGCATATATAGTGCATGTGTCTCGTAAGCCTACGAACCTCGGATTGACAAATTAAATAGTTGGGCAAGTACTACAACAGAATTAAACGAACATATTTTCACCCAAACATTTTGGCGCCGTTGCCGGGGAGGCACGATGGATTGAAGTTTAGTTTGATTTTTCATGCAAGTGTGTTTAGACATGTTCCTAACTCCGAGGTGTTAAGGCGGTAAGACGTGGGGAACAGCCTACGCATCGCATTCGAGATACCGTAACGGGCTCGACCTCTTATGGATCAGGGCATGTAGGGTGTGTTTACATTTATGCAAGTGTGAATTTCAATTTCTGCAAGTGTGTTTGATTTTCGCAACTGTGAAGAGTGTTTGATGAATTCATGGTTCATGGTTGTAATTGAAGAATTCAATTACTAAATTAATGAGCAGTCCTTGTAAGAGGGTTTAATTGAGTATTGAATTCAAGATTATCTCTGTGGTCTTTGTTTTTTTTTTTTCAATTTTTAGTGTGCTGATTTGAAAGAGTTTTTGTGAACTAAAACCTTGTAAAAGGATTAAAAACTCAGACAATTATTAGCACTTTGTTTTTAGAATCTCTTTCAACATGGTTTTATAATGAGTGTCAGCTTGGAACTACTCACTCAGATCCTTGCAGAAGTCGGAATCTCCTCTTCCCTGGAAAAGGAGATCTTGACAAGAATTGAAAGTTCAACTACTCCCCAAGAAATAAACGAAGATTCAACATATGAAGAATCCTGCATATCTGATGGCGAACAATCATTTGAACAACAGATCGAGGAAGAACAACAGGAGTTACAACATGATCTAAGTGAGAGAAACTGTGCCTATCAAAGCTTTATCGAACAATGGTTCCAGGTAAGTACTAGATTAGATTTATCTTTTTATTTTTTAGTTGATTTGCAGTTACAACAACTAGACTCATTCACTCTCGAATATTTTCATCCATCATTTAAAAAATTGCTACTGGATATATTGTTGTTACTGCTATGTGAATGGCTTCATTGGAAGTTTAATTACACGTAACTAATTTTTTTCTAATTAGTATAGAGTAGGTAGGCTTTCATTTTTAGTTTTTGCTTTCATTTTCAGTTTTTCTTTTATCTAGAATAAGTATGCTCTCCTCCGCACTTAGTGCGATCGCGAGGATCAGAAAATAGGGATGATTTAGACTAATTTCAGGAATAAATAAATTCATGTTTTGCAATATGCTTCATCAAAAACATCTTTCAATATGCAAATCATTGTGTCCATTTGTTAAAAAAAAAAATTAAGTCTAAAGCAAAGTTTCGTTTCTTTCTAAATTTTAGTTTTAAAAAAAAAAAAAATTTAAACTAACCATTTTTGTTTTTGTAAAAATAGGGTTAATTTCATTTTTTTAGACTTTTAATAATAAAAATAAATTTTTTTTCTAAGATAGGATACAATTTCATTTTTTAAATTTAAAAAAAAAAAACAAAACAAAACATTCATGAAAATAAAAACAACACAAAACAATTTTAATAAAAAAAAAAAAATTAAAACAACAAAATAAAAAAAAAATTATTAAAACAACAAAAATAAAAACAAATCATAAAAATTTTTAAACAACAAAATAAAAACAAATAACAAAACAAAAACAATTAACAATAAAACAATCAAATAAAACAAACCCAAATAAAAAAAATTAAAAAAAAAAAAAAAACGCAAAGACAAACACATAAGGCCGAGTGTTAAACCTACTACCAACGCAAACTTAAGGTCATGATCCTGTGGGTGCCATGGGTCCAAGGGTTGGGCTAACTCCCTGTCCTTCCCACCGAGCCCTAATGCTCATGTAATCTAAGACTTTGGGCTTACAGATTAGAATTCTCTTTTGTTCACATGAAGACTTCGTACTTTCAAACGTTGTTCACTGTGGATTATGGCCTCCAGCTCACGACGTCTCTGTTCATCTTCCAAGTCAACAGCAGCCTTATCACAGGTCGGCAGCTTTACAGCGCTCTTTGCTCACGGCGCCCCAAATTATCCGTTCCACGGCTGGTGCACGTAGAAACGGTCCACGCTGAATATAACAAAGCACTGGTATTAAGTAGTTTCACGCACCTTCTCTTATGCCATGATCACCTCCTCTCCCTCCACCATCGCAGCTCCCTTAGAAAGCACACAAAATCTGCAAAAATCCATAAGAAAATCGGGCTTTCTGAGAAAATCAAGCTTTTTGTCCATGAAGTAAGGAAGAGATAACGCTAATTCATCTAAATGCTCACCCATCGAGATCTCAGCCTGAGAATAATGCAACTTATAATGGATTATACCTCGCCTAACGCCGCTACCTTGCGCAGGTTTCATGTGCCATTGGAAAGCAATAAGAGCTTCCAGAAAAGAGCAGCATATGGCCATTTCGGTCGGGAGGGAGGTCGTGTTGACACAAGAAGGATAGGAAAGCACCGGGACCGTGCTCATAAACTTGTTATAGAACCTGGAAGTCCTCACATATTCTTCAGCTGTGGTGAAGATGGAATTGTCTACCGTTTTGATTTGAGAACCCAACCAATCTATTTACCTGCCTTGCTTTCGGTGCAAACAAGTCAAGCCATTCTGCTATTGTGCGGCTTAATGCAATTGTTTATTCAGATCATCAGATCATCGTTTAGTCGGGGAGCCATGGCCAGGGAAACCAAGGTGAGTTTAAAGAGCTCAGATGACGAATTGTTCGATGTCACTGAGGCTGTGGCATTTGAATCTCAGACCATAAAAAACATGATCATGGACACTGGCACCGCGAGTGCTATTCCGCTGCCAAACGTTTCTAGCAAGATATTCTCTAAGGTCATTGAATACTGCAAGTATCATGTCGAGTCACCTGCTTTGATATTTTGTCGAAGATGATCTCAACTTTGAGTATGAATATTTCTGGTTGGCCAAGAAGCTGTTCAGGTTTTGTTAAACAATCATCCAGTGACAAGCTGAAGGTTGGAATGAACTATAGTCATACAAAGAGCTTAAATACAAACCTGCCATATCGGTTAACTTCAGAATATAAATATTCTTCCTCGAAGATGCAAAGCCAACAAGGATCTTCCAGATCATGGTAACCAGAGCAGATGGACCATATTTATCAATTGATGAGGATATCGACATAGACCCCTTTTTGTTATGGCTTGGAAAGGAATTTCTCAGTTAAAGACAGCGACTCTTACGCTACTGCTGGTGATGCTTCTAATTATTTTCCTGTCTTCTGTTGATTCGGCTTTGAGTTATTTGCTTGTGTCGACCTTACAGTGCAGCTCTTGAAAGTAGTAGTTTTTTGTGACTATTTTTAAAATAGAAAAGAGAGCTTCGATGCAAGAGATTTCTATTTAAAAAGTCTGTGAATTAGATGTACGTTACAGGCATGTAATTCACGTGGAGACCTGATGCTGCTGGTTTTGTGCGCGGCTTACTTGGTTAGCTAGACAAGAATTATAGCTCAATTTAATAAGTTTCTGGATGAGGCTTGAAATTAAAAACAGTTCGATGCATTCAAACGCTGCGCCCATGGACGGTAAAAGATATGCCTAAAATGTTAGTCTCTTGTCATAGGTGAAGGTTAGTCTAGTTCGAATTTTAGTTTTACTATTTCGAATGGTAGATTAGTTACAATTTTAGTTTTGCATTAGTTTAAATAAAAAAATAATATTAATAATAATAATAATAAAATTGTTTTGATTTATTTGTTGGTTTAAAAAAAAAAATCAACATAAATAATATATTAAAAAAAAAATTAAAAAATTAAAATAAATAAATAAATAAATAAATAAAAATTTGCCCTCATTCATTTACATAAAAATTCATAAAAACCAACTACTCGTTCCCCAACAAATATAAAAGTATTTTCAAATGTTTTAAATCAATTTTCCTGCAAACCAATAAAAACATTTTGAAAAAGTATTGCGCAATCAATTATTACATTGCATGAGGACATGCAATAATTATAGTTGGGGGAAATAAAAGTATGTTGGGTTTTATCATTTATTTTAAAGTGAACTTGTGGGAAAAAAGTTAGGATGCATATACTAACAAGTGAAATGAGATTGGTGTTATGTGTAGGTCAACAAGAAGCTTATGCAGAAAGCTCAACATTACGATGCGACACCTTTTTCATCCACAATTAGTGTAACTTCGAAAAATAATTAAAAAATGGACATTTCATAAATTCTTGAAAATGAGCTAATTTGTTTTTGAGTCACTTCATACAGGAATGATCGATGGAGATGGCACACAAAGGCGAAAATTTTTATGCAGGTATTGAAGACAATCATGAAGGCGAGATCTCTAGAGATCACATGCATCATGTCATGACATTTACCATTACACAAAAACCCTTTTGCATCATGACATGATTACTCAAATTTTTCCTTCCAAGCGCCTAAATCATTCCTATGTTGCAGCCCATCTTCCATTTCCTTATCTTTCACGACTTCATGCACGCCTATTTTTCTGAATCGCATACATTCCTTTATCCTTTTCAGTTTATTGCCTTCTAGTTTGCCTTCTGAATAAAACTCATTCCCTTTCCATGATTACATTGCCTTGTTTTCCTAGCCATGTTGATCCACACTGCTTGTCTGTGAGTTCTTTCCATTTATAGTCCTACCAAATCTTTTTGTACAAACTCGCGTTGACTGATGTGGGATTCCTTAAGGCCCACCTTTCAACAAGTCTTGCCCCATCGACATCAACACCTTATCTGGGAAATAGACTAGAGTTCATTTTGGGTACCTTGAGACTTGCATGCCTCAATGGCAAGTTCTCTCGCTGACAATCATGGGAATACATCAATGTCCCTTGATCGTCAGATCTTGAAAATGGCTCGACGTCAACCCCTTTATTCGCATTTCGCAAGATGTACCCGGGTACCTTGGCACTCATTGACATCAATGGTGAGTTTGCCTCGCATTGGTTAACGGCATGCATCAATGGCCGGTAATCCAATGATCTCTTTTCATGCTCGACATCAACACATTCTTTCGCATGATTAGACTTGTACCATCAGTTTTGTAGCAGGTGAAGACTATACACTTTTTCACGACTCCCTCAGCAGTTACCGCAGCATGAATTCTGATCTACGAGAGTACCATAGTTCCACTTTCAGCATTTATCTTTTCCATGATTCAGCATCAGCAGTTCAGATTCCTTCATTTCCCAGGATCCAGTTACAACAACATCAGTCACATTTTCCAGATCCAGCAGCAGCAGCAGCTACATTCCTATTGCATAGTTCATCATTCTTGGGTAAGTAGAGGTATGTTGTTTTCTAATCTTTAATCATGCAATTCCTTATATGCTAACTTGAATATTTTGGAAAATTCCCTCACCATGCTATATTTCCTTTCATGAGCCATGTCAAGTTGCAACCAATTCAGTTGGGGGGGGAACTATATTCGCTACATATTCACTACCATGATTCCATTTCTTCACCACTATCACTCCATTTTTTTTTCTCATTTACCATTCACCAACATTTATTTTCCAACGATACTTTGTTGCACTTTGCTTCATACGCATTAAAATACATATTGGCATGCTTCATTAATATTACAAAAGGGCTTTCAAATGCACATTATGATTTCCTATCAGTGGCGACATCGGTTGTGCATGAGATTTGCACCACACTTGGAGGAATTGCCCATGATGATTGCGCTGTCAAGCCAAGGAGATTCGAACCTTGGATATCTATATAGACAGGCCTGGATTGCGCAATAGAGGCAAGGCAATTGGCGGTGAGTTTTGAACCAGTAACCTGTTCAAAACTGAGCTAGTTTGTGTGTAACTTCATGAGAAAGTACTGAGTACTTGTGAGGAGTATTGTACTGAGTTTGTTACATGTTTTCTCCATTATAATATACACAATAGCTGCGGGGTTTTCGGCTATAAGCTTTCCCCATACATACTGTGTTAATGTGTATGATGATTTGATGTGCTATCGCTTGTTTTATTTCCGCATGTGTGATGATCTTAGTGGAAGAGATTATGTGTTGCATATAAATTCGAATTGTATGTGATCAGGATAGTCTCGGTGGATAATTAATCATTATTCAGCAAATTTCTACATGGTTTCGGAGCTATTGAAGCAGAGATTGATCATCACGGTGATTACAAACTTATTTCGGTAGACAGAGTCTGCATGCGGGCCAGGTAGCCTCTGGATCCATCCTTTCTTTGAAAGGTGATATATCTAGTAAACGCCCCTTGCAGTCAATCTCTGTGCTAGAAATAATTTGTTCTCACAGATCTAGAGCGGTTGAGCTTTGAGGTGGAATTCGAATTTTGCAGCAGTTTTGTTTTCTTTGTGCCGGTGTTGAAAATGTCTTTCAACGATTTGCGACTCGAATATGCTCTTGAAGGCAGTTCAAATTATGTTGCATGGAAGGATCGCATGGAGGCAGTATTAGAAGATAATGGTCTGAAGGAGTTCGTAGATACGGATGTCCAAAAGCCCACTGATCCTGCTGAAGTCGAAGCATGGCAAATGAAGATGGCGAAGTGTCGAAGGATCCTGTTGGAGGGCGTCAAGGATCATATTGTATCCAGCCTGCATGGAAAGGCTACTCCATATTTAATGTGGAAAGCTTTGACGGATCTATTCCAGAGTAAGAGTGACCAAAGGAAGCTGGCGCTCAAAGATAAGCTCGGGAACATCAAGATGGAGAAAGGCGACAGTATCGCCAAATACCTCACGAAGTTCACTCAGTGCAGAGATGAGCTGGGAAGTGTGGGGGTGACTGTCGAAGACAAGGACATGGTCGACCTGGCTCTCCTTGGTCTTTCGAAGGCTTGGCACTCATATCAAGATAGTGTCAATGGTCGGGAGAAGCTGCCAGGATGGGAGCGCCTTTGGGCGAATCTCATGCAGGAGGAGATAAGGAGGACTACTCGGGATGGATCTTCATCAAAGGGAGCTGATGAAGAAAATTGCGCTTTGGTTGCCAAAGCAAAGAAGGGGAAGGGTAAGAAAACTTCTCATTCCGGTGCAAAGGGCAAGAAGCAGAATATGGCGAAAGTGAAGTGTTTTCACTACCATGATCACGGACATTATGCTACCAATTGTCCAAAGAAGAAGAAGAACAAGCAAGCGGGAAGATCTGCAGATGGAGAAGCTTTGGCTTCACAGTTCGAGCTTGACTTTTCACTGATCGCATGCTTGGTTTCAAGTGTGATGGGATCGGTATGGTTCTTGGACAGCGGTGCGTCATTTCATATGATGGAAGATCGGGATTTGTTCTCAGATCTAGAGGACAAAGATTTGGGTGTGCACATCGAGCTGGGCGATGATGGTAGATACAGTGCGACTGGTATCGGTACCATATCCTTTCAGAGGGAGTCTGGTAAACCCTTTGTATTGAAGGATGTCATGCATGTACCTGGATTGAAGAAGAACTTGATCTCTGTGGCGATGTTGGAAGATAAGGGGTATGATGTGGTCTTCAGCGAAGGAAAAGCCTTCCTACGTAGTAAGACTACTGGAGAGACCCGGAAGATAGGGGTTCGAACCAAGAACCTTTATCAGTTGCAGGTAGATGGCTGCGCAGCTATGGCATGCAAGGCGGGAGAAGTGGTGAGCCGAGATGATGAGGGTGAGCTGTGGCACAGGAGATTGGGCCACCTTCACCATGGAGCTTTGAAGATTCTGCAGCAGATTTCTACTGGGCTTCCTAAGGGCACTCTTGCGCAGTCAGATCAATGCAAGGGGTGTACTTTAGGGAAGTATGTGAAAGCCACCTTTCACGAGAAGGATAGTCGCGCCACGACGATCCTTGAGAGAGTTCACACAGACGTGTGTGGTCCTTTCTCAGTTGCTTCGACAGCAAAGCACGGGTATTATGTGATCTTTGTTGATGATTTCTCTCGAAAGTGCTGGATCTTCTTCATGCAGAAGAAGAGCGATACATTCGCGAAGTTCTGTGAGTTTAAAGCACTAGTCGAGAAGGAGTCGGGGAAGAAGGTGATTGCTCTAAGGAGTGATAATGGTGGTGAATTCATCTCGGTTGAATTCAAGGAGTTCTGCAGCGCAGAAGGGATTCAGAGAGAGCTCATCACACCCCATAACCCACAGCAGAATGGGGTGGCTGAGCGGAAGAACAGAACGATCGTGGGTGCTGCACGGGCGATGTTGCATGATCAGGGCCTACCCCTTCACTTGTGGGCTGAGGCATGCAATACAACAGTGTATGTGCAGAACCGTTGTCCTCACAAGGTTCTTGGCATGAGTACACCAGAGGAGGCTTATTCTGGCAAGAGGCCTGATATTTCCCATTTGCGGATCTTTGGTTCTCTTGTCTACATGCATGTGACGAAGGATGCGAGAAGGAAGCTGGATCCAACTGCTGAGGTTGGAATATTTGTGGGGTACACTGATACACCTCAAAACTATCGGGTGTATGTGCCAGACAGTCGCAAGACTGTTGTGCGACGGGATATAAAATTTCAGGAGGAGAAAGCCATGCAGTGTTCGCTTGAGAGGGAGCTACACTTGCATGCAGATGAGGAGCTGTTAGTTCCTAAGGAGGAGCTTCCGGATGTGGATCAGCCACAAGAGGAAGTTCGGGAGGTGGAAGAAACCACCCATGCAGCGCCAACCATCAGAGGGAGCATGCGCACTACAGAAGCTGAGCGACTGGCTCGAGATGCAGAGAAGGTTGTAGGACCACCTACAGCACAGCGCAGACAGAGACAGTCACCGGATCGGTACACTGGATACATGGCTCTTATGAGTCAATGTGTCGTGATGGAGCCATCCTCTTTTGAGGAAGCTGTGGAGGAACCCGCATGGGTAGATGCCATGATCGAAGAATATGATTCGATCGTCAGAAACAGTGCATGGGAGATTGTCCCAAGACCGGAGGGGAAATCAGTGGTGGGTTCGCGATGGATCTACAAAGTGAAGCAGGCGGCTGACAGGAGTGTGGAGAAGTACAAGGCGAGATTTGTCACCCGTGGCTTTTTACAGATCGAAGGGATTGATTGTGAGGAGACCTTTGCACCTGTCGCAAGGTACTCTTCCATACGGACGATCCTTGCTCTCTCAGCGCAGATGGGATGGCACATCCATCAGATGGATGTGAAGACTGCGTTCCTCAACGAAGTCATTGAGGAGGAGGTGTACATAGAGCAGCCTGAAGGTTTCGAGATCTTCAGCAGTGAGTCGCATGTGTGCCGACTCAAGAGAGCACTGTACGGGCTGAAGCAAGCACCTCGTGCTTGGTACACTCACATAGACAACTACTTCACCGGGCTTGGATTCTCCAAGAGTGAGGCAGATCCAAACCTGTACCAGATTGTGGTGGAGGGGAAGCTATTGATCATCGTACTGTATGTAGATGATCTGATTTTGACTGGCGACGAGCAGTTGATACTTTCATGCAAGGAGGATCTTGCACGAGAGTTTGAGATGAAGGACCTGGGCATCCTTCATTATTTCCTGGGATTGGAGATTTGGCAGCGCGGTGGAGGACTGTTTGTTTCTCAGGGCAAGTATGCCCGGGAGATTCTGGAGAGGTTCAACATGCATGGCTGCAAGCCTGTTGACACTCCTCTTCCTGGTGGTTGGAGGAAGGAGGATGCTACTTCAGCGGAGGTAGTGGATGCCACTGTCTATCGACAGTTGGTGGGGTCGCTTATGTATCTGGTCAATACACAACCCGATATATGCTATGCAGTTAACCAGCTTTCGCAAGCTATGGTTAAGCCTACCAAGCTCTTTTGGAAGGCAGGCAAGCATGTATTGCGCTATATCAGAGGCACATCGGGATATGGTTCATGGTACAGACAGGAGGATCAGTTGAGGCAGCATGGTCTATGGTACAGACAGGAGGATTAGTTGAGGTAGCATAGCTTCACATATTGGTATCATCATATCAGAGATTGTGTTCAACGGAGAATCATGATGCTTTCCTATGTTCCCACGGAGGATCAAGATGCCGACATCCTGACGAAGGCGCTCACCAGGAGAAAATTCGAATACCAAAGAGGCAGGATAGGGGTTGCAGATAATCCATATCTTCTTGAGAGGGAGTGTTTAAAATGCAACAAGATGATGGAGCTTAGTGAAAAGAAGTCGCCTTCACTAAGTGGGCCCGCAGGCTATTTTTGGCGCAAAGTCTATTTTTAGACTATGTCTATTTTTAGACATATGGGTCATGGTCTATGAGTTGCAGGATGCTATTTATGGATGATTGGTTGAGTTGGTAAAAATAGATGGACCTCTATTTTTAGACCCATGGGTCGATGTCTATATTTTTAAGTACTTTATCCTAAAAATAGGAAGTCAAATATTATTTACCCTTAATAATATTTGGACTCCTAAGCAAGCAGGTTACTCTCTTGGAGTACTTTAGTTCGAGCCTTATGATAGCTCATGCATCGACGAGGAGGAATTACACTATTCCTAGGGGTTTGGTGAGCTCATGCATGGTTGACTTCAGTTAGGACTTCAGTGGCAGAAGTTTGGTGGAGTTGATGAGACAGTTGGTGAGGTTGTGTTCGGTTTAACTTAGTTGAACTAGTTGTGATTAGTTTAACTAGCTAATCAACTAGTAATGAGTGGAGTGAATTAAATATTATTTAATTCATTAATTAGTAACTCATTACTCAGCTCAAGAACACATCAGTTCACTACAATGCATGGACAGTTCAGTGAAGACCAGTGAAAGAGGTAGATGAAAGGGTGGAGTTAGCTATTAGTGGCGACATCGGTTGTGCATGAGATTTGCACCACACTTGGAGGAATTTCCCATTATTATTGCACTGTAAATCCAAGGAGATTCGAACCTTGGATCTCTATTTATATAGGCCATGATTGCACAATAGAGGCAAGGCAATTAGTGGTGAGTTTTGAACCAGTAACCTGTTCAAAACCAAGCTAGTTTGGGTGTAACTTCATGAGAAAGTCTTGAGTACTTGTGAGGTAATATTTGAGTTGGTTAAATGTTTTATCCATTATAATATACAAATATTGTGAGGTTTTTCAGCTATAAGCTTTCCCCCATACATACGTGTTAATGTGTATGATGATTTGATGTGTTATCGCTTGTTTTATTTCCGCATGTCGCCTGATAAGGTGGAAGAGATTATGTGTTGCATATAAATTCAATTGTATGTGATCGGGATAGTCTCGGTGGATAATTGATCATTATTAAGGAAAATTTCTACATTTTTGAACATTTAAAAGTATACAGTGACTACGGGTGCCGAGAGATAAATGCGAGAGTTAATACGAGTGGGCCTCTGCTCTTTTCCTCTCTGAGCATTAATATTGCATTCGAGTGCTTCACCTACCTCCTACTGCTCTCTTTACCCATTTATAAAGTCCACGAGAAAAAGGTGAAAGATTGTTGTTGAGTTAACATTGGGTTGGGGATCGTGCAGTGACATTAAACAGTCTTGGGGAGAAGAGGAAATCTGATGGATTTGTATGTAATAGGCTGGGAGGAGAAAGTCTGGACTGTATTAGCCATTGAGCTCAGTGTACATGATTGGTTTTGCATCAATTAATCAAAGCACATTTCACGGGATCCTGGTCTATTACTAATGGTGATGTTTTTCCTAACTCTGTTTATTACATTTTCATACTGTTTCATGTTCTTCTGGTAGGCAACAAAAGTATAACATAGGATTCACCCTTGCTAGGTGCCCTATGTTTCCTGCTCTCCCTACCTTTAATGTTAAGGCCTTAATGTGTGATACGAGAGGTGATTTCGATCAATTTAACCGGTGTAGTGGATTTTATTTCACTAACTATAAACAGTTGGTGGATGGGTTCTTAGCAGATGTTCTTGCTTAGTTGCATTTGGAAGGTTGGGAGTTTTCAGGGGATTAGAGTTAGCCCTATCACTAGGATCCTTTCGCGACAGGAGTGACCTCTCTAGGAATCTCTTATTAAAACTATCTTTGTTTTCCCATAGTTGCTAAAGTAGACATGGAGTTAAATGACCTGCAGTCCGATCTATAAGCAGCCCCTTTTGTCCCTTTGGAAGCTGTACCAGAGTATGTCCAGCGGTCGGGTTAAATGACCTCGACCTGATCTATAGACCAACGAGAAATTTGAATTTATCTGCTTCTTCCATAACCTTCCTTCTTTAATGTTCCATCCTTGTCACAATCAAGATCCTTTAGTATTAGATGACTTTCCTCTAAAAGCCTTGGCTAGTTACTTCATGTAATTTCCTTTCATGACTCCATAGCCCAATGGATGGCGCTTTCTTGGCCTATCCCCTTTGCTGAAACTTCCTGCTGCTTTGTCCCTTCTCTCCCATTACTTTCTCAGGCCGTGATCTCATGACCAACCCAGCAACCAACCAACCAAATCATTTTAAAACCCCCCCTCTGCGCTTCATAACTAGCCTAACATCTCATTTGAGCCTCAAATATATATCATTCTTTGCTCTATTTGGAGAGCTCCCTCTCCAGGTCCAGGAGGGCTAGATACTAGGGCCCAAAAGTGGTTCTGATGTTGTCTCATCTTTTGGTATTGCCAAATCTACCAGAACATGGGAACCCCAACATAATGGCGACTCCACTGGGGACTAAGACCAGTCAGCTTTGATTTGGTAAACCACTGTGGTGGACATTGAAATCCTAAATCATCCACCTGGCGACTCCACAATTCCTGAATGATTAAAGGACTCCACTGGTGATCAGCAGGCCACTGATGATCCGTGGTTTCACATAAGACTCCATTGGGAGACCATGTCGCAGTACAACATCATCCATGCCAAGGACCCAGTCACTTCGCTAATGGGAGACTCTGAACAATTTGCAAAAAGAGATCCAAGCCTCATAGCAGATTTTTGGGATGGAATAGCGAGTGTACTGGCAGAAATTGAATGGGAGGACCTTCCAAAGATTGTCCCTATCAGCTCAGCATTCAATATTCTACCTGCGCTTAAGAAGATGTTTCTAGATTTGGTGGTTGAGAGGTATGAAGCTGAACTCGAACTTTTGAACTCACAGGAGATATCATACGAGTTCAGGGACCCGAGAGCATTCTTGGAAAGTCTCCCGCCCCCTAAAAACGAAGAGATTCCGCTGTTGTTTGATGTGCAAGAAGAAGATGATCCGGTTCTCAAGACCCGCTTTGAGGACGCAGTGGAAAATGCAATAATCGAAGATGCCCAAGACGTAGACGTCCTACCAATCATGGCAGGCTAGAAAGAAGAAATCATACATCCTGTGTTCATTGATCCTGTGGCAGAGTACATGGAGGCCCTGATTTGCTCGAATACTCCAGCATTGATCTTTAGCACGGGCCAGATTCATCAGAAATGGTCACTATTGATGGTGACCACAGTTTTGAAGAACTACACGCAGAGCACCCTGTGGTTATCTCTGACAGGCAGTCAGTGCTCATATCCTTTTTTGTTACTGTTGGACTGGCTGCATTGGTGTTATAGTATCACCTAGAACATTAGAGATTTCCAGTTAGAGTAGGGTAGGTAGGAAGACTGAAATAAAGCTCAGCCTGTGAGCATGTAGTTAGTTGCTTTTAATTTCTGCAAAGTCCAGCAAGTCAGACAGTCTAACCCTGGCTTGACTGTTTTAAATTTCTGTCTAGAATGTGAAGTACGCTGAACGGTTTAATCCTAGCAGATGTAGTTTAGGTAGAGAAATATGAGACCAACAGATTAATCTGGTCTCATGGAGGAATAACGATAGAAATATAATATGTTTATTTTCTGTTATAAAAATAAATGATGTAAAGGGTCTACTAGTCCAAATGCACCCTAGAAGAAAAAATGCTAGGAATGTAGGATGGGTAGTGTTAGCCCCCCTATGAAATTTTTGACAAGAAAACAGGGGGCTAAATTGTTGTTGAGACTTCCAGGAATGCATTTCCCTTGCAAACACATCATCCTTGAAGCCTCTTTGTGCCTTTTGTCCTTTGATGAAATCCCCTTTGCTGATTTCCCTTATAAAGCCTCTCTCTTATGAAGAATAGTGCCCAAAAGGTCCCTTTCTCCTCTTATTTCACCCCCTCTTAGCTCCTATTCTGTTCCCCCTTGTCTCCCCTTCTATTTCCTCACCCACCCTCTAATTCCCCCAAAATCCCCTTTAAATTCTACCCATATCCCTTGTTTGGGCTAGTTCACCCTTATCCCTCTATCGTTCCCCTTTCTAACCTTTAAATAACATTGGAATGGGCCAAACCCACTTCCGACCTTATACTAAGGCTTAGCCCCTTTCCTCTAGCCCCGTCCCCATGTAACTGAGCGCTGTGACCGCGCGCTGCCCCTTAAGGCGCTGATCGCATATCGCATTTCGCTTGTTCGTTGTTTATGACCGATCGATCCATCGCAAATATTTGCGATGCGATCGCCCATCGCATTTCCGCCATCGCATTTCCCTTCGATCCCGCCGTCGCACTCTCTGCCTATGCGATTTGCGATTTCCGTATTTGGCCCCACCTCGTACGATCTTTCATTTTTCCCATTCCATTACATTTCACTATTTTTCTTGTGTATTTCCTCCATAGTCCAAAGTTGCATTTTGCATTAAAGTTATCACGTTTATGTGCATTTAACTCCGAGATACAAATCCCACGAGGCGTACATGTGAATTATTCCCGACCATAGTACCTCTGGATCCACGCCCACCGCTCTTCTTTGTTGAAAATGCAGCAAGATGATGGAGCTTAGTGAAATGAAGTCGCCTTCACTAAGTGGGCCCGCAGGCAAATTCTGGCGCAAAGTCTATTTTTTAGACTATGTCTATTTTTAGACATATGGAGCATGGTCCAGGGGTTGCAGTATGTTATTCTTGGAGTATTGGTCATGTTGGTAAAAATATATGGGACTCTATTTTTTGACCTATAGGTCGATAGGTCGATGTCTATTTTTAGACTGCCTATCCTAAAAATAGGGAAGTCAAATATTATTTACCCTTAATAATATTTGGACTCTAAACAACAATTTACTCTCTTGGAGCACTTCAATTCGAGCCTTGGAAGTGGCTCATGCATCTGACAGAGGAATTACACTATTCCCAAGGGTTTGATGGCATCATGCATGGTTGACTTCAGTTAGGACTTCAGTGGCAGAAGTTTGGTGGAGTTAATGAGACAGCTAGTGGAGTTGTGTTCTGTTTATTTTAGTTGAACTAGTTGAGAATAGTTTAACTAGCTAATCAATTAGTTATGAGTGGAGTGAATTAAATATTATTTAATTCATTAATTAGTAACTCATTATTCAACTCAAGAACATATCAGTTCACTACAGTGCATGATCAGTTCAGTGGAGACCAGTGAAAGAGGTAGATGAAAGGGTGGAGTTAGCTATCAGTGGCGACATCAGTTGTGCATGAGATTTGCACCACACTTGGAAGAATTGCCCATGATGATTGTGCTATCAAGCCAAGGAGATTCGAACTTTGGATCTCTATATGGACAGGCCTGGATTGCGCAATAGAGGCAAGGCAATTGCCGGTGAGTTTTGAACCAGTAACCTGTTCAAAACTGAGCTAGTTTGTGTGTAAATTTATGAGAAAGTACTGAGTACTTGTGAGGAGTATTGTACTGAGTTTGTTACATGATTTCTCCATTATAATATACACAATAGCTGCAGAGTTTCAAGCTATAATCTTTATCTATACAACATCTTTATTATTTAATGTATGATGATTTGATGTTATCGCTTGAGTTTATTTCCGCATGTTTGATGATGCGAGTGGAAGAGATTATGTATTTGCATATAAATTCGAATTGTATGTGATCGCAGGGATAGTCTCGAGTGGATAATTAATCATTATTCAGCAAATTTCTTAAGAGCTATGGGGCTGAGCGGATATTGATCATCACGATTACAAACATTTCGGTAGGCAGTGTCTCACGGGCCGAGCCTCAGTTCATCTTTCTTCGGAAAGTGAAAGGTGCAGCGATAAATGCCTTGCGGTCAATCTCTTTACTAAAAGTAAATTATTCTCACGAGATCTAAATGATTGAGCTTTGCAGTGCAGAATCCATTTCCTTACGATAGTTTTGTTTTCTTGGTGCCGGTGTTGAAAATTTCTTTCAACGGTTTGCGACTCGAATATGCTCTTGAAGGCAGTTCGAATTATGTTGCATGGAAGGATCGCATGGAGGCAGTATTAGAAGATAATGGTATGAAGGAGTTCGTAGATACGGATGTCCAAAAGCCCACTGATCCTGCTGAAGTCGAAGCATGGCAAAAGAAGATGGCGAAGTGTCGAAGGATCCTGTTGGAGGGCGTCAAGGATCATATTGTATCCAGACTGCATGGAAAGGCTACTCCATATTTAATGTGGAAAGCTTTGACGGATCTATTCCAGAGTAAGAGTGACCAAAGGAAGCTGGCGCTCAAAGACAAGCTCAGGAACATCAAGATGGAGAAGGGCGACAGTATCGCTAAATACCTCACGAAGTTCAGTTCAATGCAGAGATGAACTGGGAAGTGTGGGAGTTACTGTCGATGAAGAGGATATGGTCGACCTGGCTCTCCTTGGTCTTCCGAAGGCTTGGCACTCATATCAAGATAGTTTCAATGGTCGGGAGAAGCTGCCGGGATGGGAGCGCCTTTGGGCAGATCTCATGCAGGAGGAGATAAGGAGGACTACTCGAGATGGATCTTCATCAAAGGGAGTTGATGAAGAAAATTGTGCTTTGGTTGCCAAAGCAAAGAAGGGGAAGGGTAAGAAAACTTCTCATTCCGGTGCAAAGGGCAAGAAGCAGGATATGGCGAAAGTGAAGTGTTTTCACTGCCATGATCACGGACATTATGCTACCAGTTGTCCAAAGAAGAAGAAGAACAAGCAAGCGGGAAGATCTGCAGATGGAGAAGCTTTGGCTTCACAGTTCGAGCTTGAATTTTCACTGATCGCATGCTTGGTTTCAAGTGTGATGGGATCGGTGTGGTTCTTGGACAGCGGTGCGTCATTTCATATGACGGGAGATCGAGAGTTGTTCTCAGATCTGGAGGACAAAGATTTGGGTATGCACATCGAGATGGGCGATGACGGTAGATACAGTGCGACTGGTATCGGTACCGTATCCTTTCAGAGGGAGTCTGGTAAACCCTTTGTCTTAGAGGATGTCATGCATGTACCTGGATTGAAGAAGAACCTGATTTCAGTAGCGATGTTGGAGGATAAGGGTTATGATGTGGTCTTCAGCGAAGGAAAAGCCTTCCTACGCAGTAAGACTACTGGAGAGACCCGGAAGATAGGGGTTCGAACTCAGAACCTTTATCAGTTGCAGGTAGATGACTGCGCAGCTATGGCATGCAAGGCTGGAGATGTGGTGAGCCGGGATGATGAGGGCGAACTATGGCACAGGAGATTGGGCCATCTTCACCATGGAGCTTTGAAGATGCTGCAGCAGATTTCTACTGGACTTCCTAAGGGCACCCTTGCGCAGTCAGATCAGTGCAAGGGGTGTACTTTAGGGAAGTATGTGAAAGCCACCTTTCACGAGAAGGATAGTCGCGCCACAACGATCCTTGAGAGAGTTCACACAGACGTGTGTGGTCCTTTCTTAGTTGCTTCGACAGTAAAGCACAAGTATTATGTGATCTTTGTTGATGATTTCTCTCGAAAGTGCTGGATCTTCTTCATGCAGAAGA
The DNA here is from genome assembly GCA_034641835.2 of Pinus albicaulis. Taxonomy (NCBI): domain Eukaryota; kingdom Viridiplantae; phylum Streptophyta; class Pinopsida; order Pinales; family Pinaceae; genus Pinus; species Pinus albicaulis. Next base: position 48,975,439 of record CM076571.1, read on the forward strand.
AGAGCGATACATTCGCGAAGTTCTGTGAGTTTAAAGCACTGGTCGAGAAGGATTCGGGGAAGAAGGTGATTGCTCTAAGGAGTGATAACGGTGGTGAATTAATCTCGGCTGAATTCAAGGAGTTCTGCAGCGCAGAAGGGATTCGGAGAGAGCTCATCGCACCCCATAACCCACAGCAGAACGGGGTGGCTGAGCGGAAGAACAGAACGATCGTGGGTGCTGCACGGGCGATGTTGCATGATCAGGGCCTACCCCTTCACTTGTGGGCCGAGGCATGAAATACAGCAGTGTATGTGCAGAACCGTTGTCCTCACAAGGTTCTTGGCATGAGTACACCGGAGGAGGCTTATTCTGGCAAGAGGCCTGATATTTCCCATTTGCGGATTTTTGGTTCTCCTGTCTACATGCATGTGACGAAGGATGCGAGAAGGAAGCTGGATCCAACTGCTGAGGTTGGAATATTTGTAGGGTACACTAATACACCTCACAACTATCGGGTGTATTTGTCAGACAGTCGCAAGACTGTTGTGCGACGGGATATAAAATTTCAGGAGGAGAAAGCCATGCAGTGTTCGCTTGAGAGGGAGCTACACTTGCATGCAGATGAGGAGCTGTTAGTTCTTAAGGAGGAGCTTCTGGATGTGGATCAGCCACAAGAGGAGGTTCAGGAGGTGGAAGAAACCACCCAGGCAGCGCCAACCATCAGAGGGCGCATGCACACTACAGAAGCTGAGCGACTGGCTCGAGATGCAGAGAAGGTTGTAGGACCACCTACAGCACAGCACAGACAGAGGTAGTCACCGGATCGGTACACTGGATACATGGCTCTTGTGAGTCAATGTGTTGTGACGGAGCCATCCTCTTTTGAGGAAGCTGTGGAGGAACCCGCATGGGTTGATGCCATGATTGAAGAATATGATTCGATCGTCAGGAACAGTGCATGGGAGATTGTCCCAAGACCGGTGGGGAAATCAGTGGTGGGTTCGTGATGGATCTACAAAGTGAAGCAGGCGGCTAACGGGAGTGTGGAGAAGTACAAGGCGAGATTTGTCGCCCGTGGCTTTTCACAGATCGAGGGGATCGATTATGAGGAGACTTTTGCACCTGTCGCAAGGTACTCTTCCATACGGATGATCCTTGCTCTCTCAGCGCAGATGGGGTGGCACATTCATCAGATGGATGTGAAGACTGCGTTCCTCAATGGAGTTATTGAGGAGGAGGTGTACATAGAGCAGCCTGAAGGTTTTGAGATCTTCAGCAGTGAGTCACATGTGTGCCAACTCAAGAGAGCACTGTACGGGCTGAAGCAAGCACCTCGTGCTTGGTACACTCGGATAGACAGCTACTTCACCGGGCTTGGATTCTACAAGAGTGAGGCGGATCCAAACCTGTACCAGATTGTGGTGGAGGGGAAGCTGTTGATCATCGTACTGTATGTAGATGATCTGATTTTGACTGGCGATGAGCAGTTGATACTTTCATGCAAGGAGGATCTTGCACGAGAGTTTGAGATGAAGGACTTGGGCATCCTTCATTATTTTCTGGGATTGGAGATTTGGCAGCGCAGCGGAGGACTGTTTGTTTCTCAGGGCAAGTATGCCCGGGAGATTTTGGAGAGGTTCAACATGCAAGGCTGCAAGCTTGTTGACACTCCTCTTCCTGGTGGTTGGAGGAAGGAGGATGCTACTTCAGCGGAGGTAGTGGATGCCACTGTCTATCGACAATTGGTGGGGTCGCTTATGTATCTGGTCAATACACGACCCGATATATGCTATGCAGTTAACCAGCTTTCGCAAGCTATGGTTAAGCCTACCAAGCTCTTTTGGAAGGTAGGCAAGCATGTATTGCGCTATATCAGAGGCACATCGGGATATGGTCTGTGGTACAGACAGGAGGATGGAGCGAAGCTTTCTGGCTTCACTGATGCAGATTGGGCAGGGAGCCCAACGGACCGGAAGAGCACTTTTGGAGGAGTTTTCAGCATTGGGTCGACAACAGTTTCCTGGTACAGCAGGAAGCAGAGATCCGTGGCACTCAGTTCAGCAGAGGCCGAGTACATGGCAGCTAGCTTGGCTGCATGCGAGGCTATTTGGATGAGGAAGATCCTCGTTGGATTATTCGGGTTGCATTTGGAGCCTACAGTGATTTACTGTGATAACCAGAGTTGCATTAAACTCTCGGCTAATCCAGTATTTCATGATAGATCCAAACACATCGACATCAGGTACCATCATATCAGAGATTGTGTTCGGCGGAGAATCATGATGCTTTCATATGTTCCCACGGAGGATCAGGATGCCGACATCCTGACGAAGGCGCTCACCAGGAGCAAGTTCGAATTCCACAGAGGCAGGATAGGGGTTGCAGATAATCCATATCTTGCTGAGAGGGAGTGTTGAAAATGCGGCAAGATGATGGAGCTTAGTGAAATGAAGTCGCCTTCACTAAGTGGGCCCGCAGGCAAATTCTGGCGCAAAATCTATTTTTAGACTATGTCTATTTTTAGACATATGGAGCATGGTTCGGGGATTCCAGTTTGAGATTCTTGAAGTATGTGTCATGTTGTTAAAAATAGATGAGACTCTATTTTTGAGGTCAAAGAGGTCGAAGTCTATTTTTAGACTGCCTCTCCTTAAAACAGGGAAGTCAAATATTATTTACCCTTAATAATGTTTGGACTATAAACAACAGTTTACTCTCTTGGAGCACTTCAGTTCGAGCTACAGAAGTGGCTCATGCATCTGACAGAGGAATCACGTGGTTCCCAAGGGTTTTATGGCATCATGCATGGTTGACTTCAGTTAGGACTTCAGTGGCAGAAGTTTGGAGGAGTTAATGAGACAGCTAGTGGAGTTGTGTTCTGTTTATTTTAGTTGAACTGATTGAGATTAGTTTAACTAGCTAATCAATTATTTATGAGTGGATTGAATTAAATATTATTTAATTCATTAATTAGTAACTCATTATTCAACTCAAGAACACATCAGTTCACTACAGTGCATGATCAGTTCAGTGGAGACCAGTGAAAGAGGTAGATGAAAGGGTTGAGTTAGCTATCAGTGGCGACATCAGTTGTGCATGAGATTTGCACCACACTTGGAGGAATTGCCCATGATGATTGCGCTGTCAAGCCAAGGAGATTCGAACCTTGGATCTCTATATAGACAGGCCTGGATTACGCAATAGAGGCAAGGCAATTGGCGGTGAGTTTTTGAACCAGTAACCTGTTCAAAACTGAGCTAGATTGTGAGTAACTGTATGAGAAAGTACTGAGTACTTGTGAGGAGTATTGTACTGAGTTTGTTACATGATTTCTCCATTATAATATACACAATAGCTGCGGGGTTTTCAGCTATAATCTTTCCCCATACATACTGTGTTAATGTGTATGATGATTTGATGTGTTATCACTTGATTTTATTTCCGCATGTGTGATGATCTGAATTGAGTTGAGTGGAAGAGATTATGTGTTGTGTATGAAGTTAAAATAGTATGTGACCGGGATAGTCTCGGTGGATAATTATTTATTATTCAGAAAATTTCTACATGGTATTGGAGCTATTGAAGCTTAGATTGATCATCACAGTGATTACAAACTTATTTCGGTAGACAGAGTCTGCATGCGGGCCAGGTAGCCTCCGGATTCATCTTTCTTCGGAAAGTGAAAGGTCTGGTAAATTCCCCTTGCAGTCGATCTCTGTGCTAGAAATAATTTGTTCTCACACATCTAGAGCGGTTGAGCTTTGAGGTGGAATTCGAAATTTTGCAGTAGTTTTGTTTTCTTGGTGCCGGTGTTGAAAATGTCTTTCAACGGTTTGCGACTCGAATATGCTCTTGAAGGCAGTTCGAATTATGTTGCATGGAAGGATTGCATGGAGGCAGTATTAGAAGATAATGGTCTGAAGGAGTTCGTAGATATGGATGTCCAAAAGCCCACTGATCCTGCTGAAGTCGAAGCATGGCAAAAGAAGATGGTGAAGTGTCGAAGGATCCTGTTGGAGGGCGTCAAGGATCATATTGTATCCAACCTGCATGGAAAGGCTACTCCATATTTAATGTGGAAAGCTTTGACGGATCTATTCCAGAGTAAGAGTGACCAAAGGAAGCTGGCGCTCAAAGATAAGCTCAGGAACATCAAGATGGAGAAAGGCGACAGTATCGCCAAATACCTCACGAATTTCACTCAGTGCAGAGATGAGCTGGGAAGTGTGGGGGTGACTGTCGAAGACGAGGACATGGTCGACCTGGCTCTCCTTGGTCTTCCGAAGGCTTGGCACTCATATCAAGATAGTGTCAATGGTCGGGAGAAGCTACCAGGATGGGAGCGCCTTTGGGCGGATCTCATGTAGGAGGAGATAAGGAGGACTACTCGAGATGGATCTTCATCAAAGGGAGCTGATGAAGAAAACTGCACTTTGGTGTCCAAAGCAAAGAAAGGGAAGGGTAAGAAAACCTCTCATTCTGGTGCTAAGGGAAAGAAGCAGGATATGGCGAAAGTGAAGTGTTTTCACTGCCATGATCATGGACATTATGCTACCAATTGTCCAAAGAAGAAGAAGAACAAGCAAGCGGGAAGATCTGCGGATGGAGAAGCTTTGGCTTCACAGTTCGAGCTTGACTTTTCACTGATTGCATGCTTGGTTTCAAGTGTGATGGGATCGGTGTGGTTCTTGGACAGCGGTGCGTCATTTCATATGACGGGAGATCGGGAGTTGTTCTCAGATCTGGAGGACAAAGATTTGGGTTTGCACATCGAGATGGGCGATGATGGTAGATACAGTGCGACTGGTATCGGTACCATATCCTTTCAGAGGGAGTCTGGTAAACCCTTTGTACTGAAGGATGTCATGCATGTACCTGGATTGAAGAAAAACTTGATCTGTGTGGCGATGTTGGAGGATAAGGGGTATGATGTGGTCTTCAGCGAAGGAAAAGCCTTCCTGCGCAGTAAGACTACTGGAGAGACCCGGAAGATAGGGGTTCGAACCAAGAACCTTTATCAGTTGCAGGTAGATGGCTGTGACTATGAAAAAAAAAAAAAGAAAAAAGGAAAAAGGAAAAAAAGAAAAATACAAAGTGAGAAGTGGTGAGCGGGATGATGATGGCTTGTTTGTGGCACATGTTGGGGCCACCTTCATGTGAGCTATGTTGATTCTGATGGAGTTTCTACTGGACTTCCTAAGGGCACCCTTGCGCAGTCAGATCAGTGCAAGGGGTGTACTTTAGGGAAGTATGTGAATGCCACCTTTCACGAGAAGGATAGTCGCGCCACGACGATCCTTGAGAGAGTTCACACAGACGTGTGTGGTCCTTTCTCAGTTGCTTCGACAGCAAAGCACAGGTATTATGTGATCTTTGTTGATGATTTCTCTCGAAAGTGCTGGATCTTCTTCATGCAGAAGAAGAGTGATACATTCACGAAGTTCTGTGAGTTTAAAGCACTGGTCGAGAAGGAGTCGGGGAAGAAGGTGATTGCTCTAAGGAGTGATAACGGTGGTGAATTCATCTAGGCTGAATTCAAGGAGTTCTGCAGCGCAGAAGGGATTCGGAGAGAGCTCATCGCACCCCATAACCCACAGCAGAACGGGGTGGCTGAGCGGAAGAACAGAACGATCGTGGGTGCTGCACGGGCGATGTTGCATGATCAGGGCCTACCCCTTCACTTGTGGGCCGAGGCATGTGCTCAATGATCTCATCTGTTAAAGGCATTGTCCTCAAAAAGAGTTCTTGGCATGATGGGAGGAGGCAATGCAAGAAAGAGGCACGACATTTCCCATTGCGGATTTTTGGTTCTCAGCTCTACATGCATGTGACAAGGGATGTGAGAAAGAAGAACTGGATCAGCTATTTGAGGTTGGAATATTTGCTTAGGAGTACTGCCCAGGTACAACTCACAACTTAAAGTGTGTTATCGAGACCGATCTAGCAAGACTTTTGTGCGACGGGATATCAAATTTCAGGAGGAGAAAGCCATGAAGTGTTCGCTTGAGAGGGAGCCACACTTGCATGCAGATGAGGAGCTGTTAGTTCCTAAGGATGAGCTTTCGGATGTGGATCAGCCACAAGAGGAAGTTCATGGAGTGGAAAAAACCTGCCCATGCGACAACATCGGAGGCGCATCACTCAGTGACGGCGGCTCGAGATGCAGAGAAGGTTGTAGGACCACCTACGGCACAGCGCAGACAGAGGCAGTCACCGGATCGGTACACTGGATACATGGCTCTTGTGAGTCAATGTGTCGTGACGGAGCCATCCTCTTTTGAGGAAGCTGTGGAGGAACCCGCATGGGTTGATGCCATGATCGAAGAATATGATTTGATCATCAGGAACAGTGCATGGGAGATTGTCCCAAGACCGGTTGGGAAATCAGTTGTAGGTTCGCGATGGATCTACAAGGTGAAGCAGGCGGCTGACGGGAGGGTGGAGAAGTACAAGGCGAGATTTGTCGCCCGTGGCTTCTCACAGATCGAGGGGATTGACTATGAGGAGACTTTTGCACCTGTCGCAAGGTACTCTTCCATACGGACGATCCTTGCTCTCTCAGCGCAGATGGGGTGGCACATTCATCGGATGGATGTGAAGACTGCGTTCCTCAATGGAGTTATTGAGGAGGAGGTGTACATAGAGCAGCCTGAAGGTTTTGAGATCTTCAGCAGTGAGTCGCATGTGTGCCGACTCAAGAGAGCACTGTACGGGCTGAAGCAAGCACCTCGTGCTTGGTACACTCGGATAGACAACTACTTCACCGGGCTTGGATTCTCCAAGAGTGAGGCGGATCTAAACCTGTACCAGATTGTGGTGGAGGGGAAGCTGTTGATCATCGTACTGTATGTAGATGATCTGATTTTGACTGGCGACGAGCAGTTGATACTTTCATGCAAGGATGATCTTGCACGAGAGTTTGAGATGAAGGACCTGGGCATCCTTCATTATTTCCTGGGATTGGAGATTTGGCGGCGCAGTGGAGGACTGTTTGTTTCTCAGGGCAAGTATGCCCGGGAGATTCTGGAGAGGTTCAACATGCAAGGCTGCAAGCCTGTTGACACTCCTCTTCCTGGTGGTTGGAGGAAGGAGGATGCTACTTCAGCGGAGGTGGTGGATGCCACTGTCTATCGACAGTTGGTGGGGTCGCTTATGTATCTGGTCAATACACGACCCGATATATGCTATGCAGTTAACTAGCTTTCGCAAGCTATGGTTAAGCCTACCAAGCTCTTTTGGAAGGCAGGCAAGCATGTATTGCGCTATATTAGAGGCACATCGGGATATGGTCTATGGTACAGATAGGAGGATGGAGCGAAGCTTTCTGGCTTCACTGATGCAGATTGGGCAGGGAGTCCAACGGACCGGAAGAGCACATCTGGAGGAGTTTTCAGCATTGGGTCGACAGCAATTTCCTGGTACAGCAGGAAGCAGAGATCCATGGCACTCAGTTCAGCAGAGGCCGAGTACATGGCAGCAAGCTTGGCTGCATGCGAGGCTATTTGGATGAGGAAGATCCTCGCAGGATTGTTCAAGTTGCATTTGGAGCCTACAGTGATCTACTGTGATAACCAGAGTTGCATTAAACTCTCGGCTAATCCAGTATTTCATGATAGGTCCAAACACATCGACATCGGGTACCATCATATCAGAGATTGTGTTCAGCGGAGAATCATGATGCTTTCATATGTTCCCATGGAGGATCAGGATGCCGACATCCTGACGAAGGCGCTCACCAGGAGCAAGTTCGAATTCCACAGAGGCGGGATAGGGGTTGCAGATAATCCATATCTTGCTGAGAGGGAGTGTTGAGAATGCAGCAAGATGATGGAGCTTAGTGAAATGAAGTCGCCTTCACTAAGTGGGCCCGCAGGCAAATTCTGGCGCAAAGTCTATTTTTAGACTATGTCTATTTTTAGACATATGGAGCATGGTCCAGGGGTTGCAGTATGTTATTCTTGGAGTATTGGTCATGTTGGTAAAAATAGATGGACCTCTATTTTTTGGACCTATAGGTCGAAGTCTATTTTTAGACTGCCTATCCTAAAAATAGGGAAGTCAAATATTATTTACCCTTAATAATATTTGGACTATAAACAGCAGTTTACTCTCTTGGAGCACTTCAGTTCGAGCTACAGAAGTGGCTCATGCATCTGACAAAGGAATTACGCTATTCCCAAGGGTTTGATGGCATCATGCATGGTTGACTTCAGTTAGGACTTCAGTGGCAAAATTTTGGTGGAGTTAATGAGACAGCTAGTGGAGTTGTGTTCTGTTTATTTTAGTTGAACTGATTGAGATTAGTTTAACTAGCTAATCAATTAGTTATGAGTGGAGTGAATTAAATATTATTTAATTCATTAATTAGTAACTCATTATTCAACTCAAGAACACATCAGTTCACTACGGTGCATGATCAGTTCAGTGGAGACCAGTGAAAGAGGTAGATGAAAGGGTGGAGTTAGCTATCAGTGGCGACATCAGTTGTGCATGAGATTTGCACCACACTTGGAGGAATTTCCCATGATTGTTAAGTTGTGAAGCCCAAGGAGATTAAGAACTGGATCTCTATATGAAATGACACAGTTACTTAACAGAAGGCAAGGCCCTAATTAGCGGTGAGTTTTTGAACCGATAACCTATTCAACGAGGTAGTTGTGTGTAACTTTATGAGAAAGTACTGAGTACTTGTGAGGAGTATTGTACTGAGTTTGTTACATGATTTCTCCATCATAATATACACAATAGCTGCGGGGTTTTCAGCTATAAGCTTTCCCCATACATACTGTGTTAATGTGTATGATGATTTGATGTGTTATCGCTTGTTTTATATTTCCGCATGTGTGATGATCTGAGTGGAAGAGATTATGTGTTGCATATAAATTCAAATTGTATGTGATCAGGATAGTCTCGATGGATAATTAATCATTATTCAGCAAATTTATACATGCTCCATTGTTTTTCCATGTTTTCCTATGTAAATCGCTCAAGTGTTTATCTTTGGGCCTTTACACTATAACTCTTTCTTCCACCACTCTCCATCGTTTCTCCACTCTTCCGCCACCATTCCTCCGCCTCTGCAACATTTCTCTACCACCACTGCCTGGGTTTGTAACAGGCTTATTTCATCGCACAGACAACATAGAGAGGCCATTTCGGCATTTGTCAGCGGACCAGCAGAAATAATTCAAAAGGGGGTTAATGCCTATTACTAATATAATTAATGTTTAACCCCGCATTCAAAGAAAGGTACAGTTTGAAGACAAAAGTGCACGCAACAAGTCTTATCTGTGTTTATATCAGGTGAACATTTTCTCCAGGCGTACACCTTTCCTATAGCACCCTCCATGCCTCTCGAGCCCAGGAAAGTCGGATACAATGACAGAGATTTTTAGAGGATTGTCAGGTAGTAGTTATTGAGGTATGGAGAAGACCTGCAGATTTTTATCCATGTCATTTATTCCAGAATGGCAGCGCAGAGTTCCAGACCACCTTGAGAATTCAAAGAACATATCAGGGGTCAATCTCGGCCTGGAAATGGTTTCTGAACAGTCTACAAAGCGTATCTTTGACTGGTGCCGGAGATAAATACCAGAGATTAGAGTACGAGTGGACGCCTTTTCCTCCTCACGTGATTAATATTGCATTCGATTACTTTCCTGCTCACTCTCTTTATGTTGTTATAAAATCACACGAGAATGAATTGAAAAGGTTGTTGTTGTTCAGCTGTTGGGGTCTTGCTGTTAGAGAGATTCATTCTTGACTGTTAGAACAGTCGTGGGAGGGAGTAGCAGAGTAGTTGTATGTAATAGGCTGGGAGGAGAAAGTCTAGATTGTGTTAGCCATTGGGCTTATTGTACATGACTGGTTTTGCATCAATTAATGAAAGCAAATTTCACAGGATCCTGGTCTATTACTATCGGTGATGTGTTTCCTAACTCTATTTATTACATTTTCATACTGTTTCATGCTCTTCTGGTAGGCAACGAAAGTATAACATAGGATTCACCCTTGCTAGGTGCCCTATGTTTCCTGCTCTCCCTACCTTTAATGTTTTCTGCTTAATGTGTGATCTGAGAATTGGTTTCAGTCAATTTAACCAGTGTAGTGGATGTTATTGCCTTCTCTCTGATGTATGAATTGGATGGATCAGTTCTTAGATGTTCTTGTTGGGTTTAAGCTGGAAGGTTTGGGAACACTGGGGATTAGATTTAGCCCTGTCCACTAGGATCCTTGCGCGACCAGCTGACCTTTCTAAGATCTCTTGTTAAACTTATCTCTGTTTTTCCCATGGAGTTGCTAAAGCAGACCTGGAGTTAAATGACCTCTGGTCCGATATATAAGCAACCCCTTTGTCCCTTTGAGAGCTGCCTTAGAGTATGTCCAAGCAGGTCTAGAGTTAAATGACCTCTGACCTGATCTATAGATAGAAATTTGGTTGTCTTTCCTTCTTCCACCTTCCTTCCTTAATGTTCCATCCCACCGTCTAATCTAAGGATCCTTCAGTATTAGATGACTTGCCCTCTGAAAGCCTTGGCTAGTTGTGCATGTAATTTCCTTTCATGACTCCATAGCCCAATGGATGGCGCTTTCTTGGCCTATCCCCTTTGCTGAAACTTCCTGCTGCTTTATCCCTTCTCTCCCATTACTTTCTCAGCCTGTGATCTCATGACCAACCCAGCAACCAACCAACCAAATCATTTTAAAACCCCCCTCCACACTTCATAACTAGCCTAACATCTCATTTGAGCCTCAAAGATATATCATTCTTTGCTCTATTTGGAGAGATCCCTCTCCGGGTCCAGGAGGGCTAGATCCTAGGGCCCCAAAGTGGTTTGATGTTGTCTCATCTTTTGGTATTGCCAAATCTGCCAAAACATAGGAACCCCATTAATAATGGGAAATTAGTTGAGAGTGCTTGAGAGAATATTGGATATGTAATTATGAGATGGTTATCTTCCTCATGTATATAAGAGAGTGCTCTCTCTTCATTTTGGGGGGAATGGAAAAGTTGATTAGTTGATAGTTTTGAGAATAGAGAGATAGAGTTTTTGAGTTTTTGAGTTCATGATTTGTAATTTGATTCTTGTAATATAATTTGAGATAGTTTTATTGTTGTGAGCTCACATATGTTGTTTGTCATTCAATTCTTCACATGTTGTATTGCTTTTCCTTTATGCAATTTCCTGCTTTCCTAGTTAGTGTTTCAATGCCTTTCTAGATTAATTTGATTTCAATAATTTAGATTAAATTAGTTCCACTTCAGTCCTGCATATATAGTGCATGTGTCTCATAAGTCTACGAACCTCGGATTGACAAATTAAATAGTTGGAAAAGTACTACAACAGAATTAAACGAACATATTTACACCCAAAAAACCACCTGGTTTGTACCGCGCAATCCTCATTGGCAATCTCCTCCAATGATTGTGCAAATCTCATGCACACTATAGTCACAACTGATAGTAGAATCCACCCTTTCTCCTACCTCTAACACCTGTCTCCACTGAACTGTCCATGCAATGAGTTAACTGATGTGTTCTTTAGTTGAATGAGTTAATAATTAGTGAATTAATTGTTAATTAATTCACACCACTCATCACTAGTGTATTTGTCAGTTAGACTAAATACAACTAGTTCAACTAAGTTAAATAGAACACAACTCCACCAACTGTCTCATCAACTCCACCAAACTCTGCCACATGAGTTCTAACTGAAGTCAACCATGCAATAGCTCAACTAACCCTTAGGAAAATCGTATTGCCTTCTGTCCGCTGCATGTGCCACATCCAAGCATCAAACTCAAGTGCTCCAAGAGGATAAGATAATGTTTATAGTCTAAATATTATTAAGGGTTAATAATATTTGACTATTCTATTTTTAGCCCGGCAGTCTAAAAATAGATTCCGCCCAATGTCTAAAAATAGAGGTCCATCTATTTTTACCAACTCAACCAATCATCCATAAATAGCATCCTGAAACTCATAGACCATGATCCATATGTCTAAAAATAGACATAGTCTAAAAATAGACTTTGCGCCAAAAATAGCCTGCGGGCCCACTTAGTGAAGGCGACTTTATTTCACTAAGCTCCATCATCTTGTTGCATTTTCAACAGAAAGAGCCCTCTCTGAGTCCAGGAAGGCTAGTTCCTAGTGTTATGTAGGTAAATCCTCTCTGCAGAGAGAGATGGTCCCTCTAGCCCTAGGATGGGTCTAGAAACAAAAGGACGCACTAAAGTGTTGCTTCCTAGTTAATGAATGAACAAAAGACATAGTAGATCTACCTACGGTGGAATCCAATGCTATCGTTGTTGCAAAAAGGGTAGTAGTCTCTCTCTCCTGTCTTGAAAAATCACAATCCATTCACTGTTACACTCAGATACCTGCACATGTAACAAGAAACGAGAATAACATACGACATCATAGTTTCAGTCACAACTATTAACCAGTCAATGAGGGCTAAAGCTATCGTATTACACAAACATCATAACAAAATAGTGGAACCAAACAGTAGTCATGTATATATAAGTATAAGGAAGAGGTACAACCAATGCTTTGATGTCGCAGTCTCCTCCAGCGGGGTTTAGCCAAAGTGCGTCTCAGTACCTATCGATGGATTCGAACGGAATGAGGACATGGATTCAAGCTCTCCACAAAGTGATTCCTTCTATGTATCTTCTCTAGTCATTCAAGTATATTATTAGCTCTCCAAGTTCAGCTATTCAACCATTTGGCTAGTTTGTACTAAGAGATATAGTTTCTTTTGTAGAGTAAAAGGAGGAGGTTGGGATCCCTAAAAAAGTGGGAGCGAGTCATATCCTTTATGAGAGTTCCAAGGGAGGTGGAAACTACTAACTAAAGGAGGGATTTTGTGGTTGTTTCAGTTCAACCACTCCTAATGACTCATCCTCGAGGTGGTTGGAATAGAACCTCCGCCTCTATTTTTTAAAAACATTCCATAAATAGCTTGGTCCAGGCTCTTAACTAGGACAGAGCACCAATTGATGTGGGCCCAGTGTTAATAATCCATCTCAGCATGGGACTGTAACTGGCTACTCACACCAAGTCAAAAACAAGGGTTTTTACAGTTCTACTCAGGGAATTGTCAACAAGATGAATGTTACTCTCATACAAAGGAATGCAGTGATGGTTTTTTCCAAGCATGACACTATTTAATGGTCACAGAAATGACCCTACAATGGGAGAGATGGGGATTGTAAGGATAGTGACAAAATGTTGTGTAACACTAGAACTCAAAAGTTGGTTTGATGTTATCCTTGTCTATTTGGTCATTGCCAGTCTGCCAAATTACAGGGACCTAACAGGACTCTGCACCCTAATCCTTTTATTATATATCTAAGATTTCATTTCTTTATATTTCATGGATTTAGGACTCCCTACTCGAATTTCCATGTCATCTCATCTATTATGCTTTGAAACTTCATGCTTCAGCTTAAGGTACTGATCGTGAGCTCATACCCATCTATAATATTCCAAATTGGAAATACCAGCAATACAAGACATAATAATGTAAAACACAAAAAATATGAGCATGAAATAAGAGGGATCAATATGCAGCCATCATGTTATTAATATATCAACAACAATATACAAAAATATCTTGAGGGTCAAGCCACTCAAGCAATAGGAAAAAGCCTCCAATAATCAAAACAATAAGCACGTGAAGTGCTGCAACTATATAGAATGTCAGAGAGCAGTGACAGTGATTTCTATATCATTGTATCTATTTTTTTAAACATACATAAATGAAATATGGATGATATAAACAAAATAAATTCCCATAAAATAAGATGTGGGCTCTAATACATTATTTCTAGCCAACCCGGAAAATATTGCTAGAAATACCCAGAAATATACAATGTGACAAATAACCCTGGGGTTGAGATGTCACTGCAAAATGGATCTGAAGAGAATGAGGCTATGACAGATATGAAATTATGATTTCCTCTTCCAATATTATTTCTATCTAGAAGGTTGATCCCTCTACTTAGAAATAGACCCTCCTGATGAGCTCAATGAACCCTCCCAGCATCTGCCTCCAAAAATAATGCAGTTCAGAATTGTGACTGCACTGTAAGGGATGGTAGATGTTTGGCCTAATTCCAAAGATGTTAAAATATTCCCAGTATCCCTCCTTGCTAATCCTCCAATGGATAGGCTACTTCTCCACTGAAAAACAAGCCCAGAAATAGCTCTATGTGATCCTCCTTTGCTGCACCCTGCAACACAACCTAGCTCTAAACAGAAACTACATTGTAGTTGAAGGAGGTAGCTTGGACAGAATGAAAGAATGATGAAATGAAGCTCAAATAACCTCTCCTTCCCTGAGGATGAGGTAGGGATTCCTAATCAGTAACATCCTTGTGCTAAACAACACAACAACCCTGCTAAACAGCAAAGGGAAGCAAAGTCTAAACAGACCAATATCAAATGATAATCTAAAACATGAATAACAATGGCTTCCATCCCCTCCATATATAGTATGTGAGCCTTCTCACATTGGGTCCCATCCAAACTTTCCCCTAAGCTCATGCAATTTTTCCTCCACTAAAACCATGTTGTCTCATCATGAATGCCACTCCTTCATGACAACGTTGTTGATTTGGTCAAAGTTGACCCTTTCAACATGTATCTCCTCCAATTCACACCCAAAGGTGCTTAATACAGCTAATTATTCTTCCTAATTTCAAATTAAGAGTGTTATTATTCCTTATAAAGGGTCTTAGGGGCCTCCCTACCCACTTATTCACCTACCTAGTGATAAAACAAACTATAATATTCCATCTAGATGTAGGCTAAATTTTTGGAATATTACAGTCCTCCCCTCCAAAATGTTGCTTGTCCTCAAGAAATTATAAATGTGGAGAAAAATTCCTCCCTTCCTCTTCTTCTGGCCTCCTCATCAATGGTCCCCACCACTACTCAAAACAATCTGCAATAAATTTTCCCTCCTATGGTTCCTTCCAAGTATGCAAACCCAAATGGCTCACATCATGAAAAATTGGAAGGTGTAAGTGGACACCTTCTTGCTATTCAATGGCCTCCTCAAGGTAGGAGTGATGATAAACATAGGGAATCTCATTCCCAATGAGAGCCTCCCATACCCATGCTATCATCTAGATGAAATGAGCCATTCTAGGTAGCTCATCAAAGAAATCGTCAACCCCTGGTTTATGCAATGTATTAGGGCTGCATGGAGAGATTAGATTTTTCCACCCAAGTTGTTTCTATCTCTATTTATGGTTAGTATGGGGTTGCTGCTTATCTTGGGCTGAAATTTCATGGCCTCCAAGAATGGCCCAAGTTACCCCACCAAACACAACATCCATGAATTGCCTCCTCCAAGAACTCAAGTTCTCCAAATGGCTCCTCCCACATGAAGAAAATAGATGTAGTGTGGAAATCATGTTTTGCCCATTGTTTCTCCTGAAACATGCAACATGTAAAGTAGTGAGAATCATACTCCCAATGGGCACCTCCAACACTTGTGCCACTCTCCCAACAAAGCTTCCCATAAACATAAGAACATCACCAATATATGGAAGAAAAAACCAATGAAAACAAGCTTCCATATGACAACTAGAAGGTGGATCATAGTTCCTCATATGGAACCAGTGCATTGCATTCCCTGCCCGCCTAAAGATAAAGAATAACAAGTTTATTTTCAGCCACTTTTTTTCTGCCACAATCATCCTACAAGATAGGATCATAAAATTAAAATGTGGTGCCAATGGTGCACATTAAGAATCATGTGGCCTCCCCCACAAACCACCAATAGCATGGCCAACATCAATGCTGCAAATGGATTCAAGTACATCACAATACCATATACAAGAAAGAATGACCCTCCTTGGTACAACATGCTTCTCATATAAAGTAAAGAAGTACAAGTCATAATGGAAAAATGTACCTTCTCTACTATGTACTTTAGTCATTGAGCTGAAATGGCTCAACTGAAAGCTCTCCCTCACTCTCAATGAGTAGGGAAGTGGTTGTGACAACCTCTCCATCACCATCCATCCTATGAATCTCTCCATATTCTGATATATATCTTGCTGGATGCCCTCCCAAGTGAACTCCTCCATCAAAGAATGAAATGCATCAAAGTGCATGGAAAGAAAGTCCACATGTGTTGCATGTAGTAGCTTCTCCTTAAGCTTAGAAGCTCTAGTAAAGAAGAATATTCCATAAGAATAGATGACCTCATCATCCACCATGTATCTATCATCTCCCTCCAATTCATCAAGAATCATGCAAGCACCAAGATCCTTGGAGTACTCTACCAAAAGTTGAGACCTCCAATATGGATCAATCCTCCTAAGAGACAGAGTTGAAGATCTGAAATATGAAGCTCTCCACATGTTTTTGTCTTCTCCTTTGACATCACTCATGCAAAATTCATCCTCCAAAGTGCTTCCATGCCCATCATGCACCTGCTCATGCTCAAATAGAGGTGGTGACCTATGGAAGTTGGCCTCCCATGAGAAGCTACCATCCAAAAAGAATCTCTTGATCTTGGCCAATGTAAGCATGAGTGGCCTCAATCTACTCCAATTTATGGAGTATTCCTTCCTCAAATGAAGTACCCTCTATTCCTCCAAATCCATGGAGTAGCTCCCTTGCACCATGGTGGTGTCATTCTCCATCACTGCAGCAACTCCTGTCAGCGCATAATATGTAGTGAGAGTGGGTAATGCTAAAAATGGGAGAATGTCTCCCTCCTCATTTAGTCTATCCCAAACTCTCTATGTTGTACTATACCCCTCCAAAGTATCCACCCCTCCAGGATCTAAGAGTGGTGAACCAAATGGCAATATGTCTCTCACAAACTCTAGATCTGATGGCCTTCCCAATGGAATACCCCCATATAGTCAAACATCAAGTTCTAAAGCAGACTGTACATATGAGTGTATTGATTTGTCCCTCCCTTCACTGCACAATACATTCTCCTTCTTCTATGCAAAAACTGCCTAAAATAATGAAGGTTGAATGCCCATCCTCCCTTGATAATGATCCTTCTATTCTTCCATCTCACAATCCACAAAAACTGATGCATGCTTCTCTGGAATTGTGCTTTGGTTCCCACATGTTAGATCATTTGGAACTCCTTGAAAGGACACAAGGGCTCCTATAATGGAAGCAATGGCTCCATTCCCATCTCCATGTGGTGATGGATATCCTCCTGATGGTACAACGCTGTCAGTTCTTCTTTTCTCACCCTCTTCATCAATATTTGAGAATGCCTCATCATCAACGAGAGACCTTTGATCGTGGTCTTCCCTTGAAGGAGGAATCTCCATGTCCTCATCTAGAGAAGAGGGCCCTTCAAGAAGTGGTGATCTTGCCCTTGGAAAGTTATCATGCATCTTTTTTTCCCCTTCAATAGAAATATGAAGTGGATTTGGAAAAATAGATCTCTCAAACTCATGCAAAGGTTTTGATTTTTTGGGTTCAACAAAAGATGTTTCACAATGTTTAATATCAAATCTTCTCACTAATTTCTTAGTGAACCCTACATAAGTGTTTACATTTGCATGATAACATGAAGTAAAACTAAAAAACCACCAATCATGGGGCATACCTTTGAGGTGTAGCATTGCTACTCTAATGGCATCCTTTTCTGAAACCTGGTGTAGCTGAAAATAGGAATCTAGCTCCTTCACCCAAGCCTCAGTTGTGCACTTTGCTGATCCATCGAATTTAGATAGAGAGATTCTACCTCTCTTGATTTTATTATGGTTTTTGGATCTTCTGTCTTCATTGAGTTGGAAAAATCCTTGGAAGTCCAAGTTATTTTTGAATCTCCATGTTTGAGACTCATACTCCTGAAGATAGTCACTCAAGGTCTCCTCCCTTGGCGCATCTTCTTCCTACATCCTTCTTGCAGTGAATGTGGAAAATAGATTGTGCGGTGGATCTGCATGTGTGGCTGAATTTCCACACCTATCATGTGAATTTATAAGGCTTGATTCACTTTCAAACCCTCTTGGATTTTTTATGCACCTCTCCCCTTTCATCTCCTTGAGATCTTCTTTGATATTTTCACTGTTTGGAAAAGAAGCTGGGAGATCCTCTCTTCCTTCATTTCTCCAAATAATGGAGTCATGCCTTTGTTTATTTTGTATAACTTCTCTCTTCTATGAGAATCTTCTCCTCCTAATGGCGTAATGTCTTGAATGCACAGTTTGAGCCAAGATTATGCTCCGATGCCACTGTAAGATTCCAAATTGGAAATAGCAGCAATACAAGACATAATAATTTAAAACACGGAAAATTTGAACATGACATAAGATGGATCAATATGTAACCATAATTTTATTAAGATATCAGCAACAATATACAAAAATATCTTGAGGGTCAAGCCACTCAAGCAATAGGAACAAGCCTCCAATAATCAGAATAATAAGCACATGAGTTGCTGCAACTGTATAGAATGTTGGAGAGAAGTGACAGTGATGTCTATATCAGTGTATTTGTTGCTGTAAACATACATAAATGAAATATGGCTGACAGAAACAAAATAAATGCATAGAAAATAAGATGTGGGCTCTAATACATGATTTCTAGCCAACCCGGGAAAGATTTCTAGAAATACCCAGAAATATACAACGTGACAAATAACCCTGAGGTTGAGATGTCACTGCAAATTGGATCTAAAGAGAATGAGGCTATGAAATATCTGAAATTATGATGTCCTCCTCCAATATTATTTCTAAATAGAAGGTTGATCCCTCTACTCATAAATAGACCCTCCTGACGAGCTCAATGTTCTCCCGACTCTATCGAAAATAATGCAATTAGAATTGTGAATGCCTTTGTGAGAGATGGTAGATGGTTGGCCTGATGCTAACATGTAAGAAAATATTCCCGGATCCCTACTTACTAATCCTCCAATGGATAGGCTACCTCTTGGCTAAAAAACAAACCCGAAATAGCTCTATGTGATCCTCCTTTCTTGCTGCCTTTGCTTGACTCTGTCAGAAACTACATTGTGGCTGAAGGAGGTAGCTTGGACATAATTCCATAATGAGGAAATTCAGCTCAAAGAACCTCTCCTTCCTTAAGGATTAGGTAGGGATTCCCAATCAGGAAAACTCTTGTGCTAAACAACACAACAACCCTGCTAAACAACAAAAGGAAGCAAAGTCTAAATAGACCAATATCAAATGTTAATCTAAAACATGAATAAAAATGGCTTCCATCCCTTCCATATATATTATTTGAGCCTTCTCACATTGGGTCCCATCCATACTTGCCACTAATCTCATGCAAGTTTTCCTCCACTAAAACTGCATTGTCTCATCATGAATGCCACACCTCCATGATAGCATTGTTGACTTGGTCAAAGTTGACCTCTTCAACATGTATCTCCTCCAATTCACACCCAAAGGTGCTTAATATAGCTACTTATTCTTCCCCCTTTCACATTATGAGTGTTATTATTCATTCTAAAGGGTTTTAGGGGCCTCCCTACCCACTTATTCACCTACCTAGTGATAAAACACACTATAATATTCCATTTAGATATAGGATAAATTTTTGGAATATTACACCATCTGATGGTTCATTGGTAAGGCCTTCCTCCAAAACCGGCACACATCACAATCTCATAGATCAAAGGAATCAAATGAATTTCATAATTAACTTATTCACATTTTACCAAAGATTGTGCTTGACTTCCACAGTCATTTTGGTTTCGAAGAAATGACTTCCGCAACCATTTATAACTCAAGCATCCTTGTTGGAAATGAAAAAGTCCCCTACCACATCATGCTTAGTACGAGATTATGCACATATAAGCATACAAATCAGGTATCATCCATCAATCATAATTAACCATATGTTCCACATAACCATGATCATCCATGGATCTGTGTCTCAATCCTAGATCACCATCCCTATTATACACCTATGTCCAAAATAGGATAGTATGTTAAGCTTTCCAATCTATAAATAGATCACACATTGGTTTTATAAACAACAATGATATTCCATCCCATATCACAATCAAATTTGCATACAATAAGCATAAAAATCATCCTCATACAATTTCCTGTGAAGCTACGCAACAAAACATGATGTCATATATAAAACCCACTGTTACATCCCACTTTAATTATGTCTTCTCAATCCATGTTTCCTATTTTCATTCCATAATAAATCCTTGCAATCAAAATCTTTAGGATATAGCTATCGTTTTTACTAAATTTAGAAAAACTCACAATTTGACGTTCATGACACCATCTTTTTCTTTAACTAACAAGCTAAGGTTCGATAAAGTCCTCATTGACCCACTTATGTATTATAGACCATTCATTTAGTTTCCATAATGTTCATTATTATTCACTTCTCTAAATGTATAATCAATTATGAATGACTCTGTTAAAAGATATTCATTCCGAAAGAAAAATAATGATATCTTTTTTAAAGTGGCTTGTAATCAAGAACAAATATCATAATTATAAAAATATGATATCTATATTGTTAGGTCTCTATAATTTGGCGGATTGTAAATCATACCAAATAGACAAGGGTAACATCAAACCAACTTTGGAGTCCTATGACCTAGCCTTCCTGGACTCAGAGAGGGCTCTCTTTATATTTATATAGAAGATATGACTTGTTTGTTCTTAGGATGTTGATTTTAGGCTAGTTATAAGGATAGGGTTTGTTTGTTTTTTTTTGTTTGGTTGGGTAGGCTGTCAAGTAGAATAGATAGAGTAAGAGAGGTTCAAACCATTGGGCTATGGGGTCTATGAAAGGCTTGAAAATACAACAATGAATCAAGGGTGTTTCATAGGGAAAGTTAACAAATCCAAATGGATCTTAGTAGCTTATGTGAGAGAAATGAACATTGAATTTGTGAACATAGTAGGTTTTAAAGGGAAATTAAGAATCCTTTAACAAATACCATAACAAGAAGGGCCTTCAAGATCATTATGCTTTAAGAAATAACTAAAGGACAAGGCACACCATAAGCTTCTCTGGTCAAAATTTCACCACGAAAACTCTAAAACAACAATCCAATAAACCCTAGAGAGCGGGGAAACCCTAAATTCTCTAGTTATTTATCTTCAGAGAAAGAAAACAAGCAAGATAACAAGAAAGTGATAATCAAAGAGCAGGGAACTCCTAAATTCTTTAATCAGACTTCAAAGACCCTTGAAATGAATTTTTAAGATAGACCAAAAGACAGGGAAAACCATAAACCTCTTTAGCCCAAACCCTAATAAGCAACACTTCAAAGAAAAACCTCAAAAACAATGTTTTAAGCTACACCAAAGGACAGGGTATACCATAAACCTCTTTGGCTTGACTCCATTGAACCATTCTTGAGATAACAAGCTAAGTGGAACTAGAGAGCAATTAAGAATTCTATAATCTGACCTAGCAGAGGAAAGCATTAGAGCAATAGAAGTAGACAAACATAAGGTGCCTCTCACACCATATCTTAAGCTAAATTTTCTATTCTATTGCAAGAGAAAGATGCACAATATGGGAAACATAAGAATACAAGTACTAGATTAGAACAACATAACCATTAACCATGTTCATGAATTCTACAAATGTGTTTGCTCCATTTCCATTCAAATCAAAACATTCACACAACTCCAAAGCCAATTTCTTCACAACTGCAATTCTATGATATTGAGCTCAACAATCAGCCAACAATAAACATGAAGCCTCCATGCAGTATTTAACTTGAAAAGGAGGAGCAAAACCCTAGCTAGGGTTCCAAAATGTCATTAATTATACATTTAAGTCATTTTTTTTCCTATGTGACCATGTAAGGCCCAAGGCACAAATATCCCAAACTCATAAATGAAAAAATAACTTCTAAGCTAACCTCTGAGCTATTTTTGGATTCATTTTGTTAGCCATCAATAAATTTTGTCACAGCAAATGATGGCTAAAAATAGGTCTTGAGCCTTCAAGAGATTAATTTCATAGAAAATTACTCATTCTTAAAGTTTGTTGTTCCCTAACAATGTTGTTCCTTAAGTGTTGTTCCCTAACAGTGTTATTCCTTAAGTTTTGTTCCATTCAATGTTGTTCCTCAGTGTTGTTCCCTTCAAAAATCCACCAAGAAAACATGTTGTTCCCAAAGAAAACTATTTCCTAAAAAGCCTCATTTCATCTTCATAAAATGCCTATTTCACTCATTTTTCCATTTTACTATCCTTCATTTTCATCTTCTAAAATCCCCTTTTTTCCCTTTAAATTACCCTTCATGTCATAAAAAATTCCTTTTAAACTCATAAAAATCTTGTTTTATGGTTTAAATTGTCCTGTTTTGCCTATCGAAACCTCAAAAAACCCCTAAAAAACCTTATTTTTGCCTCAAACACACTCTTTTTTATAAACATGCTTCAGCCCCTTTCGGCTTAGCCCCCAACTCTTTCTCCTTCATATGCCCGAGCCCCGTGACCTGAGGCTAGTGCTTATCGCATTGCAACTTTATATTGCATCGCAATTTTATATCGCATCGGCATTGTCATAGTTCTTCATCCCCTCACCGCTGTTCCCCTGCCGATGCGATTAGCTCCTCTCTCCTGGCCCTTGGTCACATCTCCCTCCACAAGACCATGCCCCTACGCATTTTTCTTAAGCCCCCATTTTATTGGCATTATTTCTTTTTTCCATTCCATCGCTCCCCCTTCCCTTGCCAATGCGATAAGCCCCTCTTCCCTTGGCGCCAGATATGTGTTCTCCCATAAGACCTCATATTTTTCCTAATCTCTAGCCCTTTCCCCTTACCTTGTGGTTTATCCATCCACCCTCCACACCGATCACCACCGTTGATTTATTAAAAACCGACGGTTCTCATTCAATCCCGGCACCCAACCCCTCTGGACCCACTTACCCCCACTATTCAAATGCTCCACCAATCTCCCGCCGCCACCTGTCTCCCACTAAGGCTTCCGCCCATGCACCTTTCCCATCAGGTTCTCTCCCAATTGTTGGATCTGCCCCTCCTCATCCAATGGTCGATATCGCATATCGTGTGAATTTTTCCGGCAAAATTTTAACGTTCCAAAATCGCGCGATATCACCGATTTTGCGTAGGAGCTACATGTTGTGTAACCACTTTAAAAAATAGAAGAAAAGAGATATCAATGCCTTAGAAATATGCCACTTTTCGAGGGGGAAACCTCCAATACATTACATAAAATGCACAATTCTTGGATGATACACCATAAAATCCTCCTTTTTCTATATATAGGAGTCCATGTAAATACAATGTATCTTAGTGGGCCACAATGTAATCCTAGCCGACCTAACAATAATAATTTAAGGGCACAATAATAACAAAATGGGGGTTACAAGGGTACAATAATAACAATAAGGGGGGTTACACTAACAATAATAAGGGACTATACTAGTGATATAGGGGACCCAACATGCCCTCTCCTTCAAAAAAGTGTTGTCCTCAACGCTTGAGTAGCTTCGGGTGCTTCGTATAAAATTCTCATCTTCCCATGTAGAATCTTCTGCAAGTTTCTTCCACTTGATGAGATACTCAAATTGATCGATTCCGTAGCCGTCGAGTTCTTTAGTTTCCATGACCGGTTCAGCATGGAAAATTTTTAGGGGCTAATATTCGTGTGGGCTAATTTTCCATGGTTTTTCCAAAAAAAGATTCGCCAATTTCCATTTTTTCGTAAAATGATTTGCCCAAATTTTAGAATATAAAATTATTTTACCCAAAAATCGCCAAAATTATAGAAAATACATATAATATCATTATAAATTTGAATAATTTTAAAAATACATCAATAAACATTTTATAGTTTGCATATTAGGGACTAGTGAGATTCGCCACTTTTTTAAACTTCAAGATAATTTTCCATCCTTAAATTATCCCTCGGCTTCAAAGTTCCAATATAATTTTTCCTTCCTCATCAAGTTCTAGCAATATTGTTTGAACTCGGAAGATTTTCACCTATAACCTTTAAGCATGAAACATGGAAAATCGGATGTACTCGTGAAGAAGCCAGAAGCTCAAATTTGTATGCCATAGAACCAATCTTTTCGCAACACCTTGTAAGGACCATAGTACTTGGGTGATAGTTTATTATCCTTCTTAGCTTGCTTCGAGGGACATTTGTTTGTATGGTTGTAGCCGTAAAAATACCCAATCTCCTACATCAAAACTTCTATCGCCGCGATGTTGATCTCTCGTTGTTTCATTCGATTTGTGCAAAAATTGTGCTGTCCTTTAAGAGTTGGAGAACTTCTTGCCGATGCTCGATGTGATCTTCTCCACCGCTTGAACCTTAGAATTTCTTCTTAAAGATGATGTGATGGATGGTGGATGATATCCATAAAGTGCCATAAATGGGGTCATTTTTGTCGTAGTATGGAAGGAAGTGTTATACCACCATATCTGCCAAGAGGTAACCACTTGACCCATTGTGTTTGTTTATCGTATACAAAACAACGAAGATATCCTTCCAAACATTTATTTACGATCTCAAACATCATTAGATTGAGGATGATAAGATGAGCTATGAGCTAATTGAGTACCCAAATAAGAAAAAATAACTCCGTCCAAAATTTCAAAAAATGGGATATCTGTCACTCATAATAACCCTTGGGCTTCCATGTAGCTTTTGAATTCTATCCATAAATGTAGTAGCGACTATAATTGCTTTAAATGGATGAGATAATGCACAAAAGTGTGCATACTTGGTAATTCTATCAACTACCACCATGATGAGAATTTTCCTTCGGAATTAGTAAACCGTGATAAAATCCATTGAAATCTCCTCCCAACGTTGACTTGGAATGGATAAAGGTCAGAGAAGTCCCGGGTCTTAATTGTTTCCACTTTATTCTCGTTGGCAAACCAAACATTCCGCCACAAAATTTGAACATCGCATTTAAGGCCATCCCAAAAAATTATTTCTTTCACCTCTCGTGGTAAGTTTTGCATCCCGAGTGTCCTCCTAAAGGAGAAGTGTGCAATTCCGTAAGAATATTTTGTTTTAGATGGGAATTCTTACAAAGATATAAGCGATCTTTGTACCATAAGGAATCATTTTTCCAACTAAATGTATCAGATGTACTAGGATATTTCGCAACTTTTGATGAGTGTCCATACATCTTTGTCCTTTCCATTCATCTCTTGCTTCAATTATCCAAGTCAAGTTGGATAATAGAAATGACACAAAGCAATGCTTCCACCTCTTCATCCTTTCTTGAGAGTGCATCTGGCATCAACATTGCTTTCCTTTTTGTAGATTATTTCAAAGTCATAACCCAACATCTTTGTGACCTATTTTGTTAAGTTTCCTTTCCGACGATAGTCTTTGTTCCAAAAAGTGTTTAAGACTATCATGATCGGTTTTTACTCTCAAGTGTCTTCCCATTAGGTAAGTTTGCCATTTCTTTAGTGCATGCAAAATATTGCTAAAATTTCCTTCTCATAAATAGGTTTCTCGTAAATACTTTCCTTTGATCGACGACTTTCAAAATCAATGGGTCTTCCTTCTTGCATTAAAACCCCACCACCTACTGGTGCATCACATTCCGTCAATAAAGGTTTTTGGGGAAGTCCGCGTAGCTAAGACCGGTGCTAGGCACATTGCCTCTTTAAGACGTTCAAAGGCATTAGTTGCTTCAGAGTCCATGCAAATGCATATTTCTTCAATAATGTTGTTAGAGGCCGATATTCTCCCATAATTCTTAACAAACTTGCGATAATGCCCTCGTTAACCCGAGAAATCCTCGCAACTTCTTTATGCTGTGGGGACTTTCCATTCCTTAATGGCTTTAATTTTGTTAGGGTCTACTTTAACCCCTCGTGAGATACAATATGACCCGTATATTCCACCTCTTGTACTCCAAAGAAACATTTGGATTTTTTTTGCATATAATTGTTTCTCCTACAATAGTTTGAGCATCCCGTCAACATGTTCAACATGATCCTTCCAAGACCCGCTGTAGATTAGTATATCATCAAAAAATACTAGCACAAATTTCTCTAAGGAAGGCTTGAAAATGGAATTCATCAACCCCCGAAATGTAGAAGGTGCATTGGTAAGGCCAAAAGGCATGACCAAAAATTCATAATGACCCTCATGAGTTCGAAATGTCGTTTTTGGAATATCTTCGCCTTCATTCTAATTTGATGATATCCTTAACGAAGATCCAACTTGGTAAAATAAATTGCTCCATGTAATTCATCCAATAATTCATCAATCACAGGAATGGGAAATTTGTCTTTACCAGGAGTTTATTGAGTCTCTCTATAATCCGGACACATTCGCTATGATCCATCCTTCTTGTGTACCAATACTACGTGAGCAAAGAAAGAACTTCGACTAGGTTGAATTATACCCGCCTCTAACATTTCCTCGCAATCATACGTTCAATTTCGCTCTTTTGGAAGTAAGGACATTCATAAGGCCCGATGTTTGGAGGAACACTTCCTAGAATCAATGAATAGCATGATCATGATCATGAATAGGTGGGAGTCCTTTGGGAGTTTCAAACACCTTGGAATGATTGTCCAAGACTTGTTGGAGATTTGTAGAAATAGATGATTTTGATGTTCTAACTTCTAAAGAGCATAATCGTGCAATTACGCCTCATTGTTCTTTCTTTAGAAGCTTTGTCATGACATTAGAGTTTATTATCCCTTCCCGGATTCCCTTCAATACCCCATAATTCGACTTCCTTCCTTCCGAAAAAATTTCACAAGTTCTTTGAAAATTAAAAGCTACCGTCCCAAAGATTGTAACCATTGTCAGGCTCTAGTACAACATCAAGACTCCTCCATGGAATGGAAAGTATTGGACTAGTCAATACATATTCCCCCATGGTTAGCTTGATATTAAGGCATTTCCCGCAGCAATTTATAGTTCCTCCATTTGCAACCATCACTTGGCATTCTCGTGTCATAGGAACACCTAATTCCTTGGCTACCTTATAATGAATAAAATTATGGGTGCTACCCGAATCAATCAACACTCATTACCTTTTTCTCTTGATCCGTCCTCGCTATCTTGAGAGTTTGAGGAGTGGTAATTCCGGGCCAGGCATTACATGATATGGTCGGATTCATTTCTTTCCTCTTCTATGGCCGGTTCCTCGGTGTGTATCCTCTTTTTCATTTTCTTTCTTCTTCTTCACAATCTATGTAAAATAATTCTTTTTCAAGACACTTATGACCTTTGGTGTATTTGTTATCACAACCGTAGCAAAGCCCTTTTGCTCTTTTTTCTTCCACCATTGTGGTGTCAACCTTGTAGGTTGTGGAAACTTAGATGTACCAACACTTCCTTCTTTATAGAATTGAGTGGTAGGCTTCCTTGTCGCCATAACTTTTACATTCAACTTTTCTTGCCAACCCAAATGCCTTCTCTAATGAATCGGGGGTTCCTGCACGAACTTCATGTTGGATGTTATCCTTTAAAGTGCCAATGAAGAGATCAATCCTATGTTCCTCTCGAATATCGCTTTACCCTTATATTCAATTTTTGGAAGTCCTCAATGTGTCGCCCACTAAACCCTTTTGTTTGAGATTTATCAATTGGCTAAAGAAGGTGTTGCTCTTTGTATCCTCATAATGTGCTATCATTTCCTCCGGTAGCTGACCAAGTGACAATTTTTTTACGGGAGCAAAGTCATCGATACCATACAAATGTATTTTGTTCTAAATGTAAAGTTGCAATGCGTACCTTTTGTGTGTTTTGCACATTATGGAGACCAAAATATTGCTCCATCCGTAGTATCCATGTTACAGATCCTTTCCATCAAACTTCCTTATATCCATTTGGAATATGGTGGTTCTTCCCACCAACATTAGATTTTATGAAATCACGATTAACATTTATTTTTTTCATCATGAGTTTCTTCTACTATATTTTCGCCATTAGGAATCATTTCTCGGTTTTAAACTTGTCATCAAGCCTTCCATGTATGCTTTTAGATCATTCTTCATGTTTTCCATGTTGTCTTTCATGTCATCCATCTTAGCTTCCATGCCCAATTCCATGCCATCCATCTTAGCTTCCAAACCATTCATCTTATCTTCCACACCTTTCTTCAAACCATCCATCTTAGTTTCCATGCCTTTCTTCAAAACTTCCATTTCATTTTTGTTGTTCTTTGCAAGAGAGAAATTTGTCTTTGTAATTTCCTTGACAGCAATGTTCCCATTCTTCATCTTCATGAGTCATAGTAGAGCCTTCTAAAGGCTTGATGGGTGTTGAATTCTTTTTAGGGGCCATTTAGAATCCAATAATCGATATCTATTCTACAATATGCCCTTGGGATCAATTTAACTTGATTATTCAAACAAGACTTATGCAATTTGGAAAAAAAAATACACCTTTTCTTGCTTTCAGGAGCTCAATATTGAAAATGGATTATTTCTATGATTGTAGCACTTCAATATCTAAATTTCAGTACCGATGTAGCCCTCCGACCATCTTTCGAATGCCACAGGTTTGATCTAATTTGGATTCTCCAAGACAAAGTTGTGTCCAATCTCCCACAATGACCTAATTATGGACTAGTTCAAGAGTGCGAACTTGTACGACTTGCCACGTGTCACTGTTGCTTTATCCTTGTCTCTTAAATTGATAGCCAAGAAACTAAATTTCCGTGTACTTACAACCAATTTTTACGCACTCCAATCTGATGCCTGCAGAGAGAGTTATTGAACTTTTCCCACGATCACCTCTTTGAGATGAAATTCAGGAGCCCTAAAAAGCACCACTTTCCACGCATCATAGCCTCCAAAAATATTGCGAACCAAGCTCGAAATTTTTTTGATGAATTTCTCGTGATTACCCGCACCGATGAATTTCAGACTCCAACCTTCGTAAAAACTACAGCGCAAAATGCCACGATGACCTCGTTTAGAGCCGAAAAAATACCTAACTCCAAGCACAGATGATATCTCCTCAAATATTATGAACCAAGCTCGAAATTTTTAGAAAGCTTCCTCAGATTTCGGTTTCTCGCACCCTAAAACTTTCAAAATTTTCCGAAACTTCATAGAAAAAAGTTTTTTTGCAAATTCCATGATGGCCTCGTTTGGAGCAAAGCCGAAAACCTAGAATCCAAAGCTCGATACCAAATGTTGTGCAATCCGCCTTCAAAATTAGAAGAAAAGAGATATCAACGCCTGTAAATAAGCCACTTCGAGGGGGCAACCCCACACATTACATAAATTCACAATTCTTGGATGATACAATTTACAAAACCTCTCTTTTCATATATAGGAGTCCATGGGGCCATAATGTAATCCTAGTGGGCCACAATGTAATCCTAGCCGACCTAACAATAATAATTTAAGGGCACAATAATAACAAATGGGGGTTACAAGGGTACAATAATAACAATAAGGGGGTTACACTAACAATAAGGGACTATACTAGTGATATAGGGACCTAACACCACACACACATTTTAATTAGATAGCGTTTTTGATTCAACACAAACCTTCTACCACCCATTTGCCTCGTGAAAACCACCGATGGTTTTCCAAAACCACTTTTCCCATTTTCACGCCAAATACAGTTTTTGAACCAATTTTCACATGTTTTCCTACGTATCCGCCTCTTCCCACCACCGCATGCGGTTCTTCCAAATTTCACAGGATTTTATATAACATATGTGTGGTTTGTCAGAGGGTTCAATGGTGATTTTTTGGGGCCGAAATCCCCCCTGCGTCTATAAAAGGACAAAGCTAGAAGATAAGGACCATCCAGGTCCAAACAGAGGATAAAATCATGAAAAAGGAGTTAACAAGGTTTTTTTTCACAAAATAGTGCTCCATGAGCACCGGTTATATTAAGAAACCCTCCCACTTCGTTGAAAACCTCCTATCCATAGCAAAGGGAAAATATAGTAATTGAATATTAAAGGTGAAAGTCAAATAAAACTAAAAATTAAAGACTCAAACGATGAGTTGAAGACTAAAACAATGGATTAAAGGGAAATCCATCAAGTTTTTAAGGATAAAGGTTAAATAGGGTTAAATACGTAAATATGGAAGATTAAGCAGCTTAAACCCACAATGAAGACCGAAAGCCAAAGAAAAGGGAGGATAAATAATAAATACAAATTAACAGATGTCAAGTTTAAAGACTCGAAAATGATTATAAAGCCTTAAAGCACAGAATCGCAGTTAAATATAAGTTTAAAGACACATAAATTGACAAATCAACAAAGGAAGCCTCCGAGTGCCAAATCATCGAGGCTATTTCTCCTCAAAATGCCACCTCGCTAGCTGATTTCACCTAAAAGAGTGCATATTAATTACAATGTACCCAGAGATATTTCAAAGACAACCCGGTAATTAATTGATAGCCTACCAAAAAGCTCCCCAAAGTCAGCAAAAGTGACTGAAGGTTATGAACTTTAATGTAATAATCAATTAGCAAAGTTAAAACATTTGAAAACTTCTCTATTTGGCCCTTCAAAATCCGAGAAGCACTTACTCTTCATTAATTGGAATGTATAGGCCTTTCTTCTTCACTCCACCTCATTCTTCTATAAATACTTCTCTAGAAGATAATATACAAATTTCGTCTTTGGATACTTGTTGAATGTAAATATTTGCTGAAGCATGTTGTAGCTATGTTAGGAATTGAAGATACATAAGCCGAGATGAGAAGTTTGAGGTTGTAAATACCCATTGGACTTGAAGATTGTAATCGGTTTGAACATCAAATATAATAGTCGATTTATGGGATCCGGGTCTATGTCAATGGTGAATTTATTCTCACTCAGAATTGCTATTTTATTTGTGTTTTCATTCTGTCCACTTTTCTCCGATAAAGAATAGCATATATAGATTAGGATTTATCATGTGAACTACCCTAAATCTCACCGATAAATCTTTATATTCTATGTTTTCTTCTAATTGTGTTTTGAAGGTAATTCAATAGAGTATAAACAAAGTGAAGTGTTGGTAAGCCCATTTTTCCGAGTGCACAACTTGAGATATTGTCTTTGAACGTTCTTGAAAAGTTTTCTTATTAAAGTTGAGCTAGGGAAGTTTATGGTTAGTCATGTCCTCTAGTTTACCTCCAAGCTCTGTTTTGAAAGTTCCCTTATGAGTATGTTGAAAGCAAAGTTAGGTTAAAAGTACTTACCCTCGATCTTAGACTATTTTTATGTTTGTCATGAATGTTTTCATTTGGGAATATGCCGAAAGCAAGCTGCTAAAAGTCTTTACTTGATCTTAAGCTATTCTTTGTTTTTATATGTTTTCTCTTGAAAGTATATCAAAATCAAAGAAGTTTGAAAGTACTTGACTCGATCTTAGGTTACTTTTGTGTCTTTCCATTAAGTGCATGCCAAAAAAAGCAGGTTAATTTAAAAATTAATTACCCGATCTTAGGTCGTCCTTTTTTTTTCTTGTGCATTTGTTTCTTTCATCACTTTCTTAGTGTTTCATTCCATAAAATCAACCTAAAGAGATCCTTTGACATAGATGACTTGGCCCCCATGGACCACTCTTGAAACTTGATGCATAATTAAATCCTTTTACGACCTCCATAGCCCAATGGATTGATGTTTTTCCTTGCTTATCTTATCGCCTAAACCATTCTTTCACTTACTCACATCTTCACCCTTCAATGGACTTCCTTCATCTTTCACGGTCCCCGCCCAACCCAAAAACAACCTTGTTCTTCATATCTAGCCTAATATCTTATCATAAGCGAAATATCATATTTTGAAAAACATATATATAGAGAGAGATCCCTCTATGAATCTAGGATGGCTAGATCCTCGGACTCCGAAGTGGTTTTGATGTAGGCTTTGGTAAAGTGTTCGTATTTGCCAATATTGTAAACTACGGATTCCTAACATAGTGGCAACCATACTAGGGAATTTTCGAGTAATATCCTTAAAAAAACATCCCGCATTCATTTAAGAAAGATTAGCTTTCTTTAAGCACTACCAAGCATATTGGTGATCATGACAAGACTTGTCCGAATCAGTGGTAGTGGCACACATAAGTACTCTAGGATTCTAAATTTGCACTTTATCAAACCTTGAGAAATCACTTAGTAAGCCATAGAGTAAACTTTGTTTGTCTCATCACCGTAGCTAAGTGTTGAAACATATATAGGACACTTCACATAACCCACAGACTATAAAAAACTCGAAAACCCAAAAACCTTCCGCATTGGTATTCAAAATAAATTAGTGGTGGTGGACCATAAAACATTTTACCTTCCAAAGCTAAAATTTCCACCCTGGCGACTCCACAATTCCCCGAATTAACCTAAAGACTCCACCGGGAAACCCATTCTATCATAACATCATACAAACTTAGTCAAGGAAACTTTATGATTAAGTTTTCTTACTAAAGATCAAATAGCCTATTAAAGATTGTCATAATTGGTTGAACTTTTCTTATTATCGTCCGAAAACACCACATAGTGGCTCCTAAAATAATTCATACTAGATCCTATCCTAACAAAAATCCTCCTAATATATTTGATAATCCAAAGTATACTTAGGAAGTCTCCTAAGTCTAAAACTTCAACTTTTTGTCGTACCCGCCAGTCCATAGAGCTAATTCTCGTTCTCAAAATCTCTACCGCAAAATACACAAGTTGACTTAAGAAACCCATTCAAAACTAGGTCACTTGATGATATAGATCAGATATAATTTGAGTCTCCACACTCACCCCAACATAGTGGTGAACATCCCGGTAGTAGAGAAACTACCCCACCCGATCCGCATTTCTTTCTATAATTTTGGTTTCTCTCATCCTAGATCTACTCAGCCGCATCTTTGGTCCATCCACTTTTGTTATCCATACATCCACTATTCAAACCACTCCATTCCATCATCCCCTCCTATCTTTACATCCTCCACCTCGTAAACCCCCACTTTTCCCACAACCTCCTATCATGGCAACATGGTATGCTCCTCTTGTCCTTCCTTTACCTTTATTCAATCTCGCCATAGGACTATCAAAGAATCCATTATATGATGCCGTTGATTCTACTACCTCTTCACAACATCTAGATAAGATGAATGACTATTTTGATAGAAATGAGATAGATGATGAAACTCGTGAAACTCAAAGTTGTTTTCTCAAAGTTTAGGGGGAGAAGCAAGAAAATGGTTCAAAATATTAACCCCTAATAGTAATAATGACCTCCAAGCTCTCCATCATTCATTCCTAAACAAATGTGAAGTCAAAACCCTCCAAATACTTTCATATTACAAAACTTCAAGAGAGACACCGGGGAAAGTAATTCAAAATTATTGCACTAGGTTCAATAGTGTTTATAATGCAATCGCCCCTAGATTTGAAACCTTCACAAGGCTCACTTTTGGCCAAATTTCCCGAAGGATTTGATCCCGAAATGGTATATCAACCAAGAGAAAGAGATCCCCTTGACTTTGGAAGACATGGAGAAGGGAGCTCTTTGTTGTGGAAGTAACCGATTGAGAAAAGAGCTAAGATGAGGAATGAAAAGAAAGTATCATTTAGGGAGGAAACTGCACCTTCTACATATAGCTCAAAAATGGAAAGAATGATCGAAGAAATGATGAAGAAGATGACCATACTTGAGAAATCACAATCTAGAGAAAATCATTCAGCTCCCCAAAACAAAAATCAATCTCAAAATCAATCGAACTTTAGGAGAAATCAACCCTCAAAATGCATAAAGAGAGGATGACTGCCGTACCGAACTCCTTTCCAAGAAAACTATGTGAATGAGGATGAAGAAACCAATGAACAAATAGAGGATGACAACATAAACATGCTGGGAGTAAGCAATGAGGATTATGATTTCCTCCATGAAAGAAAACAAGGTCTTGTTGTGACCAGCAACAACCCCCCTTTTTATTTAATATTAGTAATAATACTAAATAAATGGGGACCCTTAGTTAAAAAATCCAAAAAAATCAATTAGGATTTGTTTGCCTTTTCAAATAAAACTTTCTATCATAAACTTATAGAAATCCCTTAGAAAGAACATTAAGAAACACTTAAGTTTATGATAGATTATGATAAAATTGCTCTTTAAACAAAATATGCGCATCCATAGCAAAATGGTATATCTTTTATAAAACTAAAAATGCGATAATGCGCTTTTTGCGATAATGCGATCCCAAAAGCTTATACAATAAAAACGTATTGGTCGCACGTATAGCGCAGAAAACAAGTGATTAATGAATACCTTTACGCTATTTTCAATTTTGCGTTTTTGCGAGATTTGCGATGTGCGCTTTTGCGCTATTGCGCAATTTCCGCTTTTGCGCTATTTTACGTAACTGTGACGGCTTGCGATATTGCGACATTGCGATATTGTGATATTGCGTAGCAAATCACAGATCGCAATGTCGCAAATTCATGTAGGCGCATTGTCCAAAAAAAATCTTCCCATATATCAAATCTGTTATGCGCTTTAATGATTAAATTAAATGATTGGATTGATTATTAATGGTAAATGAGATTGTGTTTGGATTGAAAGTCGTTTCACGATTAAAATATTATATTTCATCCGCTTTCACATTTAAAATGGGTTTCATCACCTTTCTTATGCCATTACTCTCATTTACTCGTAAAAACGCAGCATGAAGGAGCAACGTTCATATTGTAAAGCTTTCTACGAAACACTATGGGTAAGAAGGAGAAAAGCTTGAGTTCTGAAACGAGAAATGGCTTCGATTGCATGCGTACACCGCTTGTAATAAGGATGCCGTATATCCATTTGGGAAGGAATGTATAACTTCGTTAGAGGAAGAAAACTCGTGGTGATGAAATTTGTAGCTACAGCAGGGCGTTCCAATAATACGTCCGAGGCAACCCTTAGAGAACTCGGCTTGTTCATTTCCTCGCATAGGATAGCAAGACCAAGGATTCTCCCATATACTGACATGGTAAAATGGGTACCGGGATGTAAAAGACCGATATTTCACGTGTGCAATTTAAAACTCCATCTCGAAGAGCTAACCGGGTCATTCTCCACAGAAGACGTGAGGCCGATGTATAAGTCGTCGAACCTCATGCGCCTTATAATAAGCAAGTTATGAAAGAATTTGCCATAGAACATGCAAATTTGTCGAATGCACACAAGAATGGACCAAAAGAGATGAGCCATTGAAGAAAAGTAAACACGGGTGGACAAAGTACTCAAAAAAGGATGTTTTAGACGTTGTTCACAAGTTCAAACATCCAAGTGGGCAAATTGACGCAGCTTCTACCACAAGATAAGGTATGAAGGTTTGCCAAAATTTATCCTCTATAGAGCTTTTAGAAGTTACTAAAGAAGTTGTTGGGGGTCAAAAGTTCTCGCAGAAACATAAAGCTCTTCTTGAGAAAAAATCGTGAGTTGAAGAAGACTTGAAATAACCGTAAGACAAAATGAGGAAACATTGACCAAATTCAAGGCTCTTCATGCCGAGTAAGGAAAAAGATGTGGAGTGTGTTCGTACGCAGGAAAAATTACTATGAAAGGTCAAATCGATAAAAACGAAAACTACTTTGGCTAAAGTATGATATGAGAAAATGACGAAGCAAAATCAAGATAAAATTGCAAAATTAATAACAGCAATAAGCTCAAATAAAGGAAAATGCACAAATCGAAGGGCAGAAGCAACAGCAGGAGGCGGCTACATCGGCAAACATTCTTACCGATTGTTTAAATGACAATTTACACAAAGCTAATTTGAATCCCTTTAAACCGTTCCGGATATCTCCCGCGGGTGCAAATCAACTGCAAATAGAATGGAGGCAAAAGCAAGAAAGAGCAAAAATCTATCCAAGGGTCAGACAAGATTGAATTGGGACTCATATTGATGTACTTGGTGAAGCTACACAGCCAAGACAAGGCGCTTTAATTGTATCATCAATGCTACAGAGAAGATTGCTCCTATGCTTGCCGACTTCGTCTTTTCTCAGATGTTTGAATTCTCTCCGAATTCGTCAACGCATCTTCTCAAAACTATGCTAGATGCCTCGCAAGTTTAAAGAACAAGTTCATAGATAGTTAGATTTAGTTTTAATTTTACCGTATTTTAGAAATAGGAAAAGGATGGTCATTGAACCGAATCCTTAATTTTTGTAATAAAAAAAGACTATTTTTAGATTTAGCTAAGTAGTATTTAAACCTTCTCATGTATTTAGAGAAGGGTCCCGGATCTTAATATTTTGGACTGGAGATTGCATTTCGTACTCCATTGTCTTATATATTTTTAAAAAAGGATCACATCTCGTGATTTTCATGCGAATTATCTTTGAAGTGTTGCATTTCTCGTACCTTGGAATTTGATTTTGCATCGCAGTTACCGGATTAGAGTATCACATTTCATTTGAAAGTCTTCAAGATGAATGAGGTATTTCTATCCTTTCACCTGATTTCTTTTGTCTTATGATATTCGCTTTAAAATTGCTATCATTTATATATATTTGTTTTCACAACGCTTCCTTTTATATATCATTTCGAGTATAATTGAAATGTTATCTTTCATAAGTGTATATAGATGGTATACAATGATGAATACAATATGTTAATACAAATATATTTAATTTCTTAAATGGGTAGTTATCTTTATTTGTTTCTCGCACATTTCAATTTAAATAATAATACATTTTCATGGTTATTGTTAAATCGTGGAACAATCTTAAGTTGTATTCACATATAATTACCGGGTTAGTGTTAGAATTTCTTTACCCGTATTTAGTTTAAATTAGATAGTTTTATTTCTCGCTTAATTTAGTCCCATTTCCACCCATCCAAACCAATCCATTTAGTTATAAGGAAATCGGGTCCTTTAAATCCGGGGCCGGAGCCACCATACCAAACGGAAAAGGAGTTGTCTTAAGGTCCCGACCTAGTGGTTTTCCCCCGATGTTTGAAGCAGATTTTCTAGGCTTCAACATTTTTGGTGCTAGAAGGAGGCCCGAGCTATGAATGGCAAGTAAATCTTTATCCACAAGCCATTCTCGAGAGCAAAACACCTCTATTAACTTCTTCAATTTCTTTCCGAAATTCAAAATCCTAGAGAAGAAATTCGTTAAAATATTCGACACCCACTACCAAAATCTCAAAAATTGTGACAATCAACATCCCGAGTCTCCCTAAGTTCAAGATTTAATTCATAAACTGAAAGGATTCTCATTATCTCTTAAGAGTCTCAAATATTCCAAGATAGTGTAACTTCAAAAATTTGTTTCTTCAAACCTCTTACTAGGCTTCAAAGTGAAAACTGGTATTTCTCCGAAATAATTCCCTTTACCTAGTAGAGTCAAGACAAGAAAAACTCAATCGTAACCGCAAGTGATATAAGTTCAACATCTAATATTCAAATGCCTGCTTCCGAAATCCCTTCTCAACAAAGTACTAGGTTTCCCACATCATCTCCTCAATCATCATTAATCTCAACATCATCTATTCCAACAATTTCTATTCAAACACCACCAGCTTACTATCCCTCCAATAGTTGTTCCAATAATGGCACAGACCATGGTCTACCTGTGGCAATCAACATGGTCGCACCTTTACATGATTTACCGCACAATCCTCAGAAAATGGCTTCCAAAGTTGTTCCGCATCTTAACATTCAAGCGAAGAACATATCAATAACTTTATGCCGGATATTAATTTGAATGGAGTCATACATGAAGATGTTGTAGTTAGATTATTCCCTGTACTCTTCTGGAGTAGCAAGATCATGGTACTTTTCATTACCATCAGGATCCATAACAAGTTGGGACATTTTTTTGCAGACTATTTTTTAACCAAATTTGGAGATGACCCATCAATAGCAACTTTACTCAATGACCTCTCAAATTTGAAGATGTGAACCCAAGGAACCCATTAAAGATCCAATGCTAGATTCAACAAACTCTTGAACAAAATTCACACGTATTCGTCAGCCCAAAGGAATAAAGTCGAATTAATGGTACATAACTGCTTCTACCCTCAAACATAGCAATTTTCGTGGACAGCTACAAAGCCTACATTAGCCGAGAATATGAAAATAACTTACCGCAAGGGAAAACAAATTACTTTCCGGAAAAGAAAAAATGCTATCGTAGAAAGGAAATCAAAGAAAGTCAGCTTCAAAGATGATTCAAAGTAAAAGGCCAAAGATCCATACGACATGGAAGGTTTAAGGTAGTTCTTAAAACCATGTCAAACGAAATGGTTGAAATTAAAAAACAAGTGGTCAAAACTTCTACCAGAAACCAATCCAAAATTTTAGAAGAAACCAAGTTGAATCTAAACCTCCTAATGCAATCTCTACTCTAATCGAAGAAGAGGAAGAGGAAGAAGATATATCTATAGTATCGTATGAAGAAAATGAAAATGAAGAAATAGCTGAATTGAATGGAATGTGGATTTTATTCTCCCCTAATTCTTATAGTGAAGAAGCTATGCTCTATAAGTACCTAGAGTAAATCCATACGAACCAAGGCAAACAATTCCTAAAAAGAAAAATTACAACCCAAGTACTCAAAGACAAATCCTCGTAAAGAAAACTTCTCCATTACCTACTCAAAATCAGCCATCTTCTAATCCTCCTACATCAACAAAGAAGACTTTAGTAGTGTCGTATCCTATGGAATACAAATAAAGGTCGAGGACATGAAAAAGATCAAAGCTAATATTTCCTTACATGAACTCGCAAACTAAAACACCAAAGAAAAGTTGTTATTGAAAGAATTAAACGCTACACCAATTGCTCCTACCAAGCGGTGTAGTTGCAAAAGCAAGAAGAGGAATCGGTAAGCTACCAGATAAGGTAGATGCTACCGATACCGTGCCTAATAGCAAAGTCAAATTCTCAAACTCCTCCTTTTCTTTTGACTTATGAGATGTACAATAAAAATCTGCACAATCGTTTGATTGATTCTCGAGCTTCCTCCAATATAATGCCTACTTCTCGTCCGTGCTAAATTGAATATCGAACCACGAAATCAGCAATTCATATCGTTCAATTGGATCGCTCTAAAGTCCAAGTGGTAGGAAAGAAATCAATTCAAGCATTATCGATTAGCTCTCCGATCCTAGGATTGTCCAAAGAATGGGTATTTTGATTGGGTTTATATTCCCGAATTCTATGGATTAATCTTGGAGTTGGTGGACCTAATCGCGAAACTTAATGGTTATATCTCGACCGATTATTCGCATATGTGGCTTCCTCACAAAGGGAACCAAATCAAAATTAAAATTGAATGAGAAAAACATATGACGCACACTCGTCACCGAATTCGAACAACCTAATGAGTCCGTAGCATTCAACAAGATTTCTTGGTGGTTATTCGTCAATCATTTTGAAACTTCAAAGCTCCTCAATCACCTTTTCCGTAAATACTTTTGTTTCTCGCATAGAAATTTTTTCACAATCTATCTTTTCTAGAATTGTAAATATTTCGATGAATATTAAGCCAATAGACAAATATTTATTTTGGTCGTTATATTTTGATGGATCGAAGTCTAGTGATGAAGTCAGAGCTGGATGCATCTTAATTGATCCTTGATGGGGAGAAAACCATGTCACGATGTAGGTTAGAATTTGAGTGTACTAACAATACCGCAAAATATGAATCCTTGGTTCAAGGACTTTATAAAGCTATAGGGTTAGATGTTAAATACTTGAAAGTCTTTGGTGATTTCGAAATTGTCATAAAACAAGTTAGGAATACTATTCATTGCCTTTCGTGACATCTTAAACACTATCAAACCCTAGTACAAGATCTCACCACTCTATTTTTTAGCATTCAATATTTCTCCTATTCCTAGGAACTGCATTACACGCTCACCTGGACACTTGTTAACAATGTTGCATCTAAACTCCTACCCTCGTTGAAGATTGGCATTCGATAGGTTTTCCGTAGAATTGATTTTCTATCTATCCGTCTGGGATAATGTTACAAATTGAGTATTCTATCATGATCAAGATATTCTAAATTTCATGACCTCGTAGAAATCATATGATGAGCAAATTATCGACAAAGATGATCATGATTTACAAATGTTTCAAAAGGTAATGAAAACCTCATTCCAAAATCTCGTTGTTAAATTAGAGATTTATATGACATTAAAGACAAACATTCGGAAAGTCACTAATACTAAACTTCAAAGCTCTACCTTGAAGTTTGAATTAGTAATCTTGGTTCTAATTCTAAACCTCAAACGTTAACTTGGGACTCAATTTAACACTTCGTAGAAAGGAATGTATCCATTAAACTTCCGAACAAGTATAAAAACGTTTTTCTTGGAAATTATGATGATTTAAAAATGTATGATACTTTGATTATTCAACATACAATTCCAATGCTTCCCGATATTAAACCCGTTCAACAGGTTGAGAAAGATCCATCCAAATCTCAAAGTCAAATCAAATCCTAACTTGATAAACTTTTAAAAGCCAAAATCATTTTTCCAAATGTGCAATCCAATTGGGTTTCCAATATGGTACCTTTCGTAAGGAAGAAGAATGGTGATATAAGAATCAGAATACTTCTAAATTTAAATAAGGCATGTTTAAAAGACAATTTCCCATTTCCAAATCATGGAACATACTCTGGTGCTGCAGCTAGTTCGAACTTATGTCTTTTCTCGATGGATTTTCGCCATAATCAAATTTTAGTTCAACCCGCATGACGCATTGAAAACAACTTTCGTAACAAAATGGGGAACTTATGCTTACGTAAAAATGCCTTTTGGTCTAATAAATGTGGAGCAACTTTTCAAAGGGCCATGGACATAGCATTTAAAGGTCCGATCAATAAATCAATTGTTGTTTATCTTGATGACATACGCATTTCAAAAAGAGAGCCAATCATCTACATGATTTAAAACAAATATTTGAAAGATGTAAAAAGGTTTATATTTCCTTAAATCCAAAGAAATATTTCTTTGCTTTAGATGAAGGAAAATCTTAGGATTTGTTGTGTCAAAACATGGTATATATATTGATCCGTATAGAGTGAAAGAAATTTCTGATATTTCTTTACCTCATAACAAAAATCCATGCAATCATTTCATGGACAGATCAATTTTGTTAAAAAAAGATTTATTCCTCGATTTTTCTTTTATTGTTTTACCTATGCAAAATATGATCAAGAAGAATTCAATATTCAAATGGACGCATAAAGAAAAAGAAGCTTTGAGGCAATCAAACAAGCGATCATTAATGCACCAGCTTTGAATACCCCGGATTTTTCTAAAGATTTTTTTACTTTGTATACTTCCGGCCACCGAAACATCCTATGCAAATGTTTTCTTTAACACAACTCAATGATCAAGATATTGAAGCACCAATTCTCTTTTCTTTAGCTCAAATCCGCAAGGAGCCGAGCTTAATTATTTCGATGTTGAAAAAAGCCTTTGCCGTGTTTAAGTCAATCAAACATTTCAGACCTTTTCTCTTGAAAACACATACAAAAATCATTGTCCCATTCTCTCAGTGAGGCAATTATTAATTCAAAAAGAAGTAGGAGAAAAAGAGAGCTAACTCGGTAATAGCCTTGCAAGAATATGATATCGATATTAAACCACCTAAGATTGTTAGAGGACAAGGTTTTTGCGCATTATTGCGTGAGCTCATAACATACTAGAAAACCAAGATTCAAATCAAGATAGTCAAGTAAGTCGATAAATGTTACAAGATTGATCTCAAAGATGTCGATCTTATCTATTACTTCGAAAAATGGGTATGCTCCTTCTAATCTCAAATATAAGAGTAAACGTGCTTTAAGGTTAAAGGCTATTAAATATGAGACCATTGATAATGTGTTATTTAGAAAAAATTATGATTCAATTTTATTAAGATGTCTTGAAAAGACTGTTTCTAAAAAGGTTTTGTAGGAATTGCATGATGGCCCAACAGAGGTCATTTTGGAGGTGATACCACGTACCACAAAATAATTGTTGTTGGGTATTATTGGCCTACCCTTTTTAAAGATACGCATGATTACGTAAGGAAGTGCCAAATTTGTCAAACCGCAAGTGGACGACAAAGGAAACTAGCTTTTCCTTTGCAACCAATGACTATTGAGCAACCATTCAAACAATGGGGGGCTTGAAATTATTGGTGAGATAGTACCTCATTCTTCCAAACAAGACAAGTACATCCTTACCGCAACCGGGACATTTACAAAATGGGTAGAGGCAATCTCGTTGAAGGTAGCTAATTCGACATGCAATTATTGATTTCACAGATCAATTGATTATAACCAGGTTTGTACCTCAAGCTCTTGTCTTTGATAATGCATCTTAATTCTCCGGAAATAGTTTAATGGGGACTTAGATCAAAAGAGGTTTTAATTAAAATATTCGCAAATTATTATCCACAAGGTAATGGTTTGGCCGAATCCACTAATAAAAACCTTTATCAAAATCATTAAAAGGACCGTTGATCAAAATCAAAAGAATTGGCACAAATATTTAATCTTTGCGTTATGGGTCGATCGTATCACCGAAAACCTTCAATAGGGACTTCACCTTTCAATCTCTGCTTATGGAAAAGAAGTCGTGATACCATCAAATTTAACTCTTCCATCATTAGCCCTAGTGCAATTTATCAAGAAAACCCTTCTTCATCCATTCAATAGAGATATGATCAAATCCTTAAACTAGAAGAAGATAGGAATAAAGCAAAAATTATTCATGAAAACATCAATGCCTTGTAAAATCTTCTTTTTGATGCAAGTTCTACCGGCTCAAAAAATTTTGTCAATTGGTGATCTTGTTCTTAAATGGGATAAAGCACACGAAGAAAAAAGGTAAAACATACCAAATTTCGTAAAATGTGGCTTGGACCATTTCGTATCGTTGAGAAGATAGGCTCAAATACATTCATACTCCAAGATCTAACCCGGTAAGAGAGAATCTCTTCCCGTAAAATGGGCTTATCTTGAAGAAATTCTTTCTATAAGGAGGTAACCCTTCTTAACTCCATATTCCTTTCGCAAAATTTTGATTGTTTTGTTTTTGTAACAAAGGTCATAATAAGTCTCCTATCAATCTACTATTTAAGAAAATTTCTTCTAAAAATATTATAAATATTTATTTTCAGGTAAATAAGAATTTTTAAAAGTAATGATCACAGCTTTTGAATAGTTTAAAATAAAGATGTTAAACTTTGAAAGATTTTTTCAATCATTTGCATGATCTTTTGAAACTTGAGAAGAATGTAAATCATCATAAATTTATTAAGCAGTAGAAAGGTTATCTATCAAAGTAAATATTTTTTCAAAGTTTTGGAACTTAAAAAACTCTAAAAACTCGTAATCCATTGATTCTTAAGGATAAAACTATTTACCCCCATCCATTTAAGTTTTGATTTTTTAGAATGTAATTCTAAGAAATTTGGAAATGTAAAGAGATAAGGGGTCTCATTATGAGCCGACTTACCATGTTCATAAGGAGTAATAAAACCGACATTACCAATACTACATACCAAAACAGGGTAATGGCTTATAAAATGTAAGACAAGGGGTCTCATCACGAGCCAAATTTTGTTCAGTTTAATTATAACTAGTGAATGACATTGTTATTAACTCAAGCAATCAAACCGTAACAATGGCTCTAAAATAAAAATAAATAAAAGACAAAAACATGAGATAATAGGTCTTATGAATTTATCTTTTAAAAAGTCATAATTTTAATTGGATGGGACAATGAATGGTTAATGGTTTAAAGGTAACCCCGTCGAGACTATGAACGTCTTCGCCGGAAGTAGAGGCAATACCTATGACAATGAGTATATTATAAAACCAAAACTTGGAGAGAACCACTTACTTCATTATTACTATTAACACCAATCAAAGCTTGAGATAACCCAAAATGTTTTTATTTCATGAATTACAAAGAAATTATGAAATTATTTT
This sequence comes from Pinus albicaulis, assembly GCA_034641835.2. Classification (NCBI taxonomy): domain Eukaryota; kingdom Viridiplantae; phylum Streptophyta; class Pinopsida; order Pinales; family Pinaceae; genus Pinus; species Pinus albicaulis. The sequence continues at coordinate 49,019,281 of CM076571.1, forward strand.
TATTTCTTTTTCATAGTTACATTTTATTTGAATTATCCTAAGATAGTTTTCATTATCTTTAAAAATCTTTACTTACTAAAGATAAAATTGCTCATTTTATTTTTTCGCAGATAATCGTTTCTTTCAAGAATCGCCAATTGTTGTAACTGAAGAATAACCCCTTTTTATTTAATATTAGTAATAATACTAAATAAATGGGGACTCCTTAGTTAAAAAAATCCAAAAAAATCAATTAGGATTTGTTTGCCTTTTCAAATAAAACTTTCTATCATAAACTTATAGAAATCCCTTAGAAAGAACATTAAAACACTTAATTTTATGATAGATTACGATAAAATTTCTCTTAAACAAAATAGCGCATCCATAGCAAAATGGTATATATATTTTATAAAACTAAAAATGCGATTGCGCTTTGCGATAATGTGATCCCAAAAGCTTATACAATAAACGTATCAGTCGCATCACATAGCGCAAAACAAGTGATTAATGAATACCTTTTGCGCTATTTTCAATTTTGCGCTTTTGCGAGATTTGCGATGTGCGCTTTTGCGCTATTGCACAATTTCGCTTGCGCTATTTTACATAACTGCTGACGTTACCATTTTGCAATATTGTGAATATTAGCGCACATTGCGATATTGCGATATTGCGCAACAACCGCATCGCAATGTCGTAGATTCATGTAGGCGCATTGTCCAAAGGAAATCTTCCCATATATCAACCGTTATGCGCTTTAATGATTAAATTAAATGATTGGATTGATTATTAATGGTAAATGAGATCGTGTTTGGATTGAAAGTCGTTTCACGATTAAAATATTATATTTCATCCGCTTTCACATTTAAAACAAGCCCTTCATCACCTTTCTTATGCCATTACTCTCATTTACTCGTAAAACGTAGGCACGAAGGAGCAGCGTCTATACAAAGCTTTCATGAAACACTATGGGTAAGAAGGAAAAGAGCTCGAGTTCGAAATGTAGAAATGGTTTTCACGTATGCATACACCGCTCGTAATAAGGATTCCTGTGATATCCACTTGGGAAGGAATGTATAATCATAGAGGAAGAAAATTCTATGGTGATGAAAGTTATAGCTTGCCAGCAGTTCCAATAATACGTCCGAGGCAACCCTTAGAGAACCGGCTTGTTCATTTCCTCGCACAGGATAGCGGAAAGACCAAGGATTCTCCCATATACGATGGTAAAATGGGTACCGGACAAAAAGACTAATATTTCGCACAGCAATTTAAAACTCCATCTCAAGAGCTAATCGGCCTCTGCGGAAGACGCAGGGCCGACGTGTATAAGTTGCCGGAACCTCATGCGCCTTATAATAAGCAAGTTATGAAAGAATTTGCCGCAGAACATGCAAATTTGTCGAATGCACAAGAATGGACCAAAAGAGATGAGCCATTGAAGAAAAATAAACACGGTGGACAGCATCAAAAAAGACAAGCGACGCTGTTAACAAGTTCAAACATCCAAGTGGGCAAATTGACGTGTTTCCACCACAAGATAAGGTATGTAAGCTTGCCAAAATTTATCCTCTATAGAGCTTTTAGAAGTTACCGAAGAAGTCATGGGGGTCAAAAGTTCGAGAAACATAAAGCTCTTCTTGAGAAAAATTGGGAGTTGAAGAAGAATTGAAATAACCGTAAGAAAAAATGAGGAAACATTGACCAAATCTGCTACAATTCTGCGTCGATAAGGAAAAAGATGTGGAGCGTGTCGTTACGCAGGAAAATTACCGCGAAAGGTCAAATCGATAAAAACGAAACTACTTTGGCTAAAGTATGATATGAGAAAATGGCGAAGCAAACAAGATAAAATTACAAAATTAATAATAGAGCAATAAGCTCAAATAAAGGAAAATGCACAAATCGTAAGGGCAAAAGGCGCGAGAGGAGGCGGCTATAGCGGCAAACATTTCATCGATTGTGTAAATGACAATTTACACAAAGCTAATTTGATTCCGAAACCTGCTCCAGGATATCTCCCACAGTAAATCAATCGTAAACAAAATGGAGGCAAATGCGTAAGAAAGAGCAAATCTATCCAAGGGCCGTACAAGATCAATTGGGATTCATACCGGATGTACTTGGTGAAGCCACACAACAAGACAAGGCACTTAATTGTATCATCAATGCTACAAAGAAGATTTCTCCTACGCTTCCGACTCGTTTTTCTAGGATAGTTGAATTCTCAAGTCGGTCAACCGTATCTTCTCAAAACTATGCTAGATGCTTCGTAAGTTTAAAGAACAAGTTCATAGATAGTTAGATTTATTTTTAATTTTACCGTATTTTAGCCTAGGAAAAGGACTCGGCCATTGAACCGAATCCTTAATTTTTGTAATAAGACTATTTTTAGATTTAGCTAAGTAGTATTTAAAACCCTTCTCATGCATTTAGAGAAGGGTCCTCGGATCTTAATATTTGGACTTGGAGATTGCATTTCGTACTCCATTGTCTTATATATTTTTAAAAAGGATCACATCTAGTGATTTTCATGCGAATTATCTTTGAAGTGTTGCATTTCGTACCTTGGAATTTGATTTGCATCGCAGTTACCGGATTAGAGTATCACATTGCATTTGAAAGTCTTCAAGATGAATGAGGTATTTCTATCCTTTCACTCATGATTTCTTTTGTCTTATGATATTCTCTTTAAAAATTGCTATCATTTATATATATTTGTTTTCACAATGCTTCCTTTTATATATCATTTCCCGAGTATAATTGAAACATTATCTTTCATAAGTGTATATAGATGGTATACAATGATTAATGCAATATGTTAATACAACTTCCGTTTAATTTCTTAAACAAACATTTATCTTTATTTGTTTCGTACATTTCAATTTAAATAATAATACATTTTCATGGGTTATTGTTAAATTTGAAAACAATCTTAAGTTGTATTCAAGTTATTACAATTACCCTAGTTAGTGTTAGAATTTCTACTTATTTTCTAGTTTAAATTAGATAGTTTTATTTCAGTTAATTTAGTCCCCATTTCCACCCATCCAAACCAATCCATTTAGTTATAAGGAAATTGTCCTAAATCCAGCCAGAGCCACCATACCAAACGAAAAGGAATTGTCTTAAGGTCCCGACCGGGTGGTTTTCCCCGATGTTTGAAGCAAGTAGATTTTCTAGGCTTCAATGTGTCTATATACACCTTATGATGACAAGACGAGAAATTGATTATTATGAACAATACTTTGAAAATTCCATCATAGGCAGCCACCCATAAAAATTTCATATCAAATGGTGGCTAGATATTTTTAGCCTTCAAGAAACAATTCATTTCCAAATTGTGAGTTCTTGAAGTCTTAATGATGTCTCCTTTTTCTTAAGAAAGCCTTCACTATTGTTTCCCTCATAACACTAAAAAATTATGTTGTTTACCAAGGAAAGGATCATGAAAGTTCCATTTTTCCTTCATTTTCCTTCTCCTTTTTCCCTTCTCCATTTCATCTATAAAATTTTTCATTTACTTCCGTCCTCAATAAAATTCCCTTTAAACCTTTGAAAATTCCTTTTGAAGGTTTAAAAACCCCCCTTTTCTCTTCTACCGAAAGCCAAAAAAGCATTGAAAATATTTCATTTTGGCCTAAGAAACTATTTTCTCTACTAAAGGGCTTAAGCCCCTTGGCCTTAGCCCCCACCTCCTTTTTCTCATAAAACCGGAGCTATGACACACACAAGCCCCATCACGCAATCCCCAACCGGCGTGTTCTTTTTCCCTATTTGCATTTTTCTTTCAAAACTCTCGATACGATCCACGATCAATTCCCAATCGTTGATCCACTTTATCGTGCCCGCATCCAACCTGGCCCATATCGCTCCCCTTTCAACACCGCCCTTCCACCTTTGGCCTTCGCGATTAAACCAAGACCGTCAATCTAGTCTTTAGATCTATAATCCTCTCTCCATCGCACCGTGTTCCCTTTTGTCCATTCTCTCCCTCCTCCGATTGTGGCATCCCACGACGTAATCCGAGCCATTGAAACCGCTAAGAACCAATGGCCCGTATTCAATCGCGCTCCCACCATATACCTCCAACATTAAAACTCACCCGTTCAACCTCGTACCCGTTGATCTCTCCCAGATCTAACGGCCCGCACTTAATCACATCGACGCATTCCATTTGGGCCCTCTCCCTTTGCCTCCACCGATTTGCAACCCCGATTCAATCTAGAGACAAAATTTACTTCTCATAGATCCAACGTTCCGCATCAAACCCCACTTCCCTTTGATATTTCATAAACCATCGTTGTAATCCTTCGTCGAAGATCCACCGTCGGTCTTTGCAGATCAATGCAGCCCGATATTCAACCCGATAGGCCCAACCCTTTGGGACCTACCTTCCCCCTCGATGCCGATCTCAACCGTCCATTCCCGAGATCCAATGGCTCAGACTTTCTATTCGTGCATCCAAAATATCATTTAATGCATTTTTTCACGTCGAATATTAAGGTTTTCCCCCAGCTTTACATTAAATTTTCTCCCATTTTCATTATAACTTTCCCCTCCCCGCATTATAAAACCAAGATTGATCTCAAACATCGATCAATATACATCTACGCGCTTTTGAACTTAATCTTTTCATTCAAAGCTCAAAATGCCTCTCCTTTTGACCTCGCCGAGAATCCTCGCCATTGAATGCTTTCATCCAATGGCCATGATATAACCTAAACCTCCGAAGCATTTTTTAATCTATCTACGTACGATTTTTATAACTTTTTATTTTTATGGTGGTTGTGAAACCCTTTACACAGCTTTCTTAAAGAAAATCAAGGGCCGGGATGATTATCCCCTGCCTTTATTCATGAAAGAAATAATTCCACAAGGTTCGTATCACAATGTATCCATGCCTCATGAGCACCATGACATTCTAAAACCATTCCGAGCTCCCGCAAAACAACAGGACTATAGTGAACATCAAAAACCGACAAAGAGTATTAGTTCACGCATAAAATCGAAGGTATGAAGGTTAAAGGTTTAAACACATTTTTGAAGGATTAAAACATAATTTCAGCCAACCAAGAGCCTAATCCATGTTAATGACAATATGAAGACTTGAAGACCGATATTAATCCTAATCGACCTAAAACACAGAACTGTATGAATTAAAGGTGTTTTAGAGAAAGACAAAGAAATTTATCAATCCGAGAAGCCTCCACTACCACATCGTGGGCCACTTAATCCTCTCCGCCTACCAAGAGCAACCCTCAAGTGTACCAAAAGCAATCAAAGAAGGCATATTTATTGCCTCGTAATAGAAGATATTTGCCTCAAGACAGCTAAACAAATATTTCAAATCAAAGGAACCTATTGCAAAAATGTCGAAAAGTTGTTACAAAGATAAGAAAGAGCTTTAAAGTCAACAAATTCTCTCAAGTAGTCAATAACTTAAAGAAAAAATCAATTAATACAGAGGAAACATTAGAACACTTCTCCATTGAGCCCCTAAAAGGCCGTGAAGCATTAAACTCCGTATTAATTGAACCTAAAGATATTATTTTTTTCTTCCCACCTCCTCATTTCTTCTATAAATACATCGTTGAAAGAGGAGGAAAAGGTTGTTCTCCAAATATCCGTTGCATGTAAATAGTTTTCCGAATCAAGCAAGCTTTGTTTGTAATTGAAGATACCTAATTTGAGATGAGAAGTTTGAAGCTATAGAGACCGACCGGACTTGAAGATTGTAACTAGTTTGAAGCATCAAATACAAGCTGATTTATGGGATCCGGTCTATGTCAATGGTGATTTTTTTCTTATTGTAAATTGTTATTTTCCTTTTGTTTCCATTCTCGTCCATCTTCTCTAATAAAAGAACAACAAATATAGAGTTATGTTTTACTGTCAAAAGTACCCTTTCTCACTAATAAGCTTTATCTCCATGTTTTCTTCCAATTGTGTTATTTAGGAATGATTTAATACAATGGTTAAATTTCTAGAAATGTGGCCGGTGTTCCCACTTATTACCGTTTCAAACTTTAACATTGTTCTTAAATGTTATTTTCTGGCCGTTTATGCAAAGTTGAACTAGGGAAGTATATGGTTAGCCCCCGTCCTCTAGTCTCTTCTCCAAAGGTTGTCTAAAAGTTTCCCTTAAAGTATGTTGAAAGTAGGATAGGTTCAAAGTCCTTACTTGATATTAGACTACTTTTATTGTTATCTTGAATGTTTTTTTCCTTTGAATATGTTGGAAAGCAGGATAGGTTCAAAGTCCTTACTTGATCTTAAGCTATTCTATTTGTGTTTTAGATGTTTTCTATTGAAAGTGCACGGAAGTAGGGTAGTTTCAAAGTACTTACCTGATCTTAGATAACTTGTATGTATTTCTTAAGTGCATGCCAAAATCGGATAGTTTCAAAGTACTTACTTGATCTTAGGGCTTCTCTTTGTTCTTCATCTCGTTTGATTCCCTTCTTATTGTTTCATTCCATTCCATAAAATCAACTTTAAAGAGATCCTTTGACATAATTGACTTGCCCTGCAGAGAACTCTTAAACCTTGTCAGCTTCAATTAAACCCTACTATGACTCCATAGCCCAAAGGATTGAAGATGCTCCTTGTCTATCTTATTAGCTTAATCATTCCTTCACTTTCATACACCTTCACCCTTCATTTAGACTTCCTTCATCTTCAGTTATCTTTTCCCAACCAAAACCAACAAAACCTTGTTCCTCATAACTAGCCTAATATCACATTTTAAGCCTTAAAAAGATAAATCAATCTTTGTACTATAGAGAGATCCCCCCTCTGTGACTTGAGGAGGGCCAGATCCTAGAATCCAAAAGTGGGTCATATGTTGCCTCCGCGCAAATCTTTAGTCTTGCCAATCTACCGAAATTACAAAGACCTAACACTCTCGCAACTCCGTTGGGGATTCTCTAAGTAAATTACATGTTATAAATCTCTAAGACCTTATAAAAAACCATAATCTCCTGTATTTGGCTTCAATAAACATGGTGGTGGAACCATAAAACATTTTACCTCCTTAGGAGCTAAAAATTCTCCACCGGGTGACTCCACACTCTACACCACAAAAGACCAAATGACTCCACCGGTGGAAGACTCCAACCTGTCGACAAGACATGTTGGACCCTTTTCCCACTTTACAAACATGGATTTAGATATAGACCCAAAATACAAACATATGGTCATGATGGAAAAATTGATGTACATGCTTGGAAAAAGAGTAGATAGGTTTATGGCCAATATGAACATTGGTGATCCCCATCAACATATGCTTTTCCCTGATCAAACACAAGCTCTACCACGCCAAGACATATATGATGAACAAGATTATAGATAAAACAACTGCAGAAAATCCTCAGAATCATGTGACAGAAATGGATGTACATGCTTGGAAAGAGAATAGAAAGGTTGATGGCTAATATGAAATATTGGTGATCTAGAACAACATATGCTTTTCCCTAATCAAACACAAGCCCAATCACCTCAAGACCTAGACAATGACCAAGATATGTATAATGATCAAAGACTATATAGAATATGATGAGCAAATTTACAAAGAAAGCAATAAGTAAGGTTGTCAAGAAATTTTTGATTGCATGCCTATGTCTTGTACTATGCTGATTAGAGAGTTCATGACTCACAAAACCTGAAAATTAATGTTTAATAAAAATACCTTTGTTAAAAACCATATGAAGAACTGACAGAAACTCCCCCTCTAGTTTATAAACTCATATCGATTTCACAAGAAGAGTGGCATCCCGATAATGAAGAAACAACTCATGAACCTTATATGCAAATTGAGTATCAATCATGAGGAATTTTTTGAAACACAAGAAGATCAAGAACCAATAGAAAACTCAAATTTTCCTTGCAAGCACAAGTCAAGATCTCCTAAGAGGCTCAAGAAAACATCCAGCCCTCAAAATCAGCCTTTACAAGAGACAGAATCGTTGTACTTCCGTTCAAGGGAACATAGAAAAATCTTCCCCTTTGACCGAAAAATAGATAGATCAGACTATTAATAAAGATTCAATCTCTCGAAACTTATTGCAAACAAATACTTTTCTCATTCACGTAGAGAAATTTGTTGTAAATATTTAGAAAGTTCTTTTGCGTATCAAGAGAAAGAGGGAAGTTGTATTTCTGCTTATGTTCAAAGAGAGATCTCTCCTTTGACGTCGTAAGAACAAATTGATCAAATACTACAAGAAGCTACCCTCCAAACCATCATTTAAACAAGACAATCATGAACATAGTGCCTATTCCATGCAGCAATCCAATAAGACCTTGTGACAAAGAGGATAGTAAGGAAATTAATGATAAAACTAAGACTAGTCCTCTTCGAGCATGAATCTTTATGGGTCATGTACTAAAACTAGTGTGTGCAGGAATATGGCTTTACAATACATGAAACAATAATTTTGAAGCCCATTCATATAAATTGAGTTTTCATGCACAACCGACATATTAGAGTATGAGGCACTTCTTTAGGGTCACACTTATTGAAGAAACTTCTGTGAGCCCGTAAGATAACAATGGCGGAAATGCGTAATTCGTAATTAGGAAAGTGAAAGAAGAATGCATGGTTAAACATCTCAAACTTAGAGCCTATAAGGATGATGCCATATATTTGTTAAATACTTTCAAATAATTTCAACTTATCCTTGTTCCTAAAGGACCAAAACAAATACTAGTGGATTAACCTCATTACATAGTACATGTCTAAGACCTTGGGAGAGAAAACAATATACAATTCAAGAAAATTCAGACCAATAACCTAAACAATAAAAGATATCGCGGTGCCTTTTAAGGAGAAAAAAATAGAATACTATCCTACCGAGGATATACCATCTTTTCAAGAAGAAACTTCTCCCATCATTGATATCAATCCGCCATTCAAAGAACCAGCACTTATATCGAAGCAAGTATAGATTTAGAGAAAGAAGAAATTTCATCGCTTGTTGTTTTTCAGGTTAAGAATGATGATGCTTCCAAGAAACGTACCCAAGAGATAGTCCTCAAAGCCAAAGTCTTGGAAGCAGCATAATCTACCGTACATGGAGGGCCAAAAAGAAGAGAATCTTCACTTTTCTTTGTTGATCCTTCGAAGAGTGTGTGAAGCCCTAACCGGCTCAAATTATAAAGCATGGATCCTTTGCAAGAGCCAAAGACATGAAAAGCTATCACCTCCTATGATAGCCTTGGTTTTGAATATTAATATTCAAAATGTGCTATGGTTACCTCGAAAAACAACGCAGTTTCGACACTACCAATCGGCTACTGGCACTTTTGTATCATATAAGAATGTAAATAACCATGACAATAACATTTAGAACGTCTAGGCTAGAGACATGTTCCAAGATCGTAAAACATAGCAGTCGTCGTCAACTTTTCCGTGATACATTCCCGAGTGTGATACCTAATTCCATGTACGTAATTATATCATAGCTCATCCACGTAATTTCACACATATTGGGCAAAGAAAGACAAGACGATAAGTATAAAGGGGTGCCCTCATTGTGCGGTTTCGCACGTACAAGCATAGGACTTGGTCCTCCACGTACCTTTAGGTATACTTGGGAGGACAAATTTTAGGTGCTATCCTTAGCTCATGTGAACTCGAGTCATCTGCCTTGAAATTGCATACACCTAAATACGCATCTGTGTGATTACCCCTCGCACGTACTTCTTGGTTCACCAGAGGTATTATGTAGTTCAGCTTCTTGGTAAACCCTTTTGCCTAGCATTACCCCTCTCTCTTTTTTTTTTTTTGGATAAATAAATCACTAATCGTGGAAGAACACAATCCCATCCCCCATCATTCACTTAGACAGCCTTAAACCACTTTTACCACCTAAGTTACTCGGCAGCGTAGGCGATCACGATCTTCCGAATCAAGTAAAATTCGTACCTCCTCGGTGAAACATCATTTTTAACCCAAATTTAGCCCAAATTTTTTCCACACATCCCGCTTGTTTAATGTTGAAACGAAGTCTTCACAAAGCCTACCCGGTCACGATCCATTCAATCGCCGAGACCATACCTCCCGGACTCGATGTTTTTCAATCACAAATTGATCTAGATCTGTCTCTTCTTTGCCAAAGACATCTCAATCCTAAATTCGAACAAGCGGAATTTGTTCCAACCCTTGGTCATCCCACAAAGTTCGTAGCTATTGAAACTCCCATATCACACAACCATCTTAAATATATTTTGGGCCTCGACGTCGAAGTTCTTCTCCGGTTTAATTAAGATTGAAGATGTTATCACAAAATCTGATCCTAATAGGTAGTTAATCAAGTATACTCTAAGAAACTATTTCAAACCGTACTTTTTAGTTGAGGTTTAGCCTCCTCAACCCAAGAGGGCTCTCTCACTAGGTTTAAGATTTTGGAATTACATTAGATGGTTAACTCTAGGAATAAATTGATAAAAGTGTAAGTGATTGGTTGAATTACCGGTCAACAAACATCTATTGGGCTATGGAGTCACAGTTATATTTCCACAAAGCATCAAAATTAGCTTACCATGGAAGTCAGGGCATTTTAGATTTTTTTAGATGTATCAAGAAAAATAGTACCGCAGTGAAAAACATGCGCTTACAAACATATGCGGTGACGTTAGAGCATTTTCCAATGAATTCTAAGTAACATATGTTCATACACTTCAAATAGGTAAAGGCGGAAAGCCATAGGAAGATCAAACACTAAAAATTCTTTTCGAATCTTGAGTAGTAAGCCAATATCCGTGTTAAGATAAAAACACACAAACCGCTAGAGTGACAGGCTTTTGTTAATGAAAATTGCCAACCTTTAGAAATTTGACTCTATGTCTCTTATAGAGTCATCATTACAATTTTTATTCCCTTATCCATCGTGAAGATAATTCTAATTTCTTAGATTGACAAACTATTTTCTCCTAAAACACGTACTATTAATTACATCTCGATAGTTAACTGCCTCTTCTAGAAGTCTTAATACAAATAGGATTAAAACTCCTTATTATCCCTAAACAACCTTATCTAGAAGTTAAATAACATTCGATAGCTTGTTCCTCCATATCTTCGACCTTGATGATGCTTGCAATCTTGTTATGCTATCATGTTGGTTCATATCTTATTTGCCCTACAAATCAGACATGTTTCCGTAATGTAGCATTTTCCTTCTTTGATGATATTCGAACCTCTTTTACCGGCAATGTTGAATTTTTAAGATAAGTGACATGTGTTATTATTTCCATGGAACCATGCCCTTCCACTCCCAGAGCAAAAACTAAGCCTTTGAAAAAATTATAAGGAGAGATGGTATGGTTGCGTCAATGTAATGAGCAACCGTTTTCGTAGCGACCAGATCTTTGTAAACATCTCTCAACCATCCACTTTATTTTTCCTTTTGAGACTCGATTCTCATTTGTGAACCATTTCTAACCACCACTAGCAATTAATCTTCGGAAACCAAGCTTTTACCTCTCAAAACTTTTACAAAAAATGTTAAAAAATGCACCTACGTAGTTTCGTAACGCGCTATGAAACTCGCTATGGATATCCTTTTTACACGCATTTTCACACATTTAGATTTTAAGAGCATTTACGTACTTTTAATAATTTCTGATGTTAATAGACCTTAAAAATCAAAATAAGTTAACTTTGCAATGTCTTCAAAAAGTGATGTCCTTCCCAAAACAACCGTATTAAGGATTTGTCACTTACCGATCTTCGTTTCCACTTCCGTTGTAGCCGACCTTTCGTAATTTGTCAATTGAATTTCAAGATCTTCAATCCGCCTTCAACCTTCGTTATTATCCCTTAAATTAACATTTATCATTCTCACAAATCTAGCCTCTTTTGATTGTAGGAAGAGTCCGTGTAAAATACCGAGCTTCACCGCCGACCGTTTCAAAGCCTTTGAAACTCTTTGGGCTCCCACAGCCTTTATTTTGTTGAATTTTATCTTCTCAACAACATGTTTTCTTTTCCTTCTTCTCTTAATCTTATCAATTTCAATATTATCGGTCTCAACTTTTCTTTAATTCCTTCATAACTGCTTCTTTCTTCTTTGAGTGTTGAAAACTCGTTTCTATCACTTTCTGTGCATTGGTGATGAGAGGTCTATGGGCTCCTCATGAACATTTGGAAACTTCCTCGGCTTTATCTAACTCCATATCTAGCTCCTTGCAACCTTTTTGATTTCCTACTTAAAGGCCTTCTAGGCTTGAACACAAACTCGAAATTTCATCATCAAAATCCAAATGCCTTTTGGAAGATTTGATCTTCTTAGATTTCTCTTCATCCAATCTTATAAAATCCTGCTCGAACTAAAGGGAGATTCCTCAATATCAATAGCCTATAAAATATCGTTCAAACTACCCTTTTAAACATGGATCTTCTTCCTAAAACCTCTCGTTTGCCCTTCTCCTTTTCTATTTGACTTCATCAATCTTTTCTCGGGTTGATTTGCTAGTTGACCTGCTCCTCGTACTATTTCCCTTAGCTTTAGTTGTCCTTCTTTGTGTACGAGGGGTTTCTTGAATAATCATTGATTTTTTAATCTCTAGCTCTTTCACTTGCTTTCTAGGCTTTAACTTGACAAATCTTTGATCTTGTCTTTGTAGGGTCACTCGGTTTTCGATGATGATTTTTCTTTGGTTTTAGGGCTAACACCCTTCCTTGTGATTCCACCCTAACCACAAAAACAAAAACAGACCATTCTCTCGTTATACTCAAGTTCATGTAAAACTATCAATTTAACTAGGGCCATGATGGAAAAGTGAAGTTTCAAAGATTGAGAGCTTTCATTTTCTACCATATCCGCCATCTTAGCTAAACTTTGAAACAAGAAGAAAGGAAAATCCAAAGAAATCATTCTAGTAAAATGCAACAAGAGTTTGGAAATGATAAGAATACACTTTATGGTATCTTTCCTCACATGTGAATTACCTTTGAATGTTGTAGAGCAGATTGGTGTTGAAGATTGCAACAAGAAATGTTGAAGGAGGCATCCCGAAACATCTTTCCCGATCCTATTTGGAAAGTGATCACCTAAACTAGGTGGGGTCCACACAAATGTGATTTTTGTCGCAAAGTCTATTTTTAGACATATGGATCATGTCTATAAGTTGCGGATGCTATTTATGGATGGTTGGTCAAGTTGGTAAAAATATATGGACCTCTATTTTAAGACATTGGGTGATCCAGTGTGGATATTGGTGGCCACCCGCCTATTCCACTTGGGCCCCCACCATTGTCTCTTTTAGTTTTTCAAACTTTCGGCATAACTTGCATTAATTTTTAGCAGCTTTTTCGGGTCCCCGAACTTCCGGAGCCGTTTTGAGGCCCTAAACGACGTTTTGGGTAATGCTTTACCAACTCCAATTCATCCCGAAAGTTCTAGTCCTCTTGACAGAGCTTTCTAATGATGTATCATGTGCGTCAAATGGAGATAGTATGCTGTTATGTCCCCGGGAAGTTGAAACACCAATTTACCCCAAATCTGGGGCCCATAGTTTTGGCGCTTCATCTCCTAGGGTTAGGTTTTTGGGATGTTTAGGGTTCTCCATTGTTTCTCAATAACAAATAGGCCCTCGAGCCTCATTCTAATCCCGCTCAGAGGCTCGTAGCCACCACATCTCTTCTCGCAGATAGCTACCGTTGCCCTAGCTAATTTTATTTCCATTCGTCTCGTGTGTTAAAATTTCGCTCTTTTGATATTAACGAAATGAAGTGTTAATTCCGACGCATCTCTCCGTATTTATGGTTATATGTTGATCTCATTGCATTCCTACATAAATCTAGATCGTTGGTATCGTAGCGGTCCTGCTTTTTTCTCGATCCTTTCTTTGCATGTCCCCAATGAGGCCTGGGTATAAGGAGCTAGGCGTCGGTCCGTGGAACCTTTGCAAGATCACCTCGCAAACTCGACTCTGACGTCCACATGGGGACGAAAATAAAGATGAGGGAGCAGAGATCCTATCAAAATATTGCTCGAGGAGGCCCTCGAAAAACAAAGGAACATGATGATGGATAACTTTGCTCAGACGACCCGCTACCCACCTACGGCGCATCTACATCCAAGAGCCACTCGGGAGTGGTGACTCCTTTTAAGGTACAAGTAAATTTTGACATTCCCATATTTGAGGGTCAAATAGACGTATGCCGTAGATAGATGGTTGAATCTATTAGAAGGATATTTCTCTATTCATGACTTTTCGTACCGGGAGAAGATTATTTTTGCACTTTCAAAGCTACCCCCCATGTTAAGGACTGGTGGGAAACCTACCGTGAGAACAAGGACCAAACAGAACCCTCTCTCGTTCTGACGTACCAACTTGGAATTCTTTCCGAGATGCCGTCAAGGAACAAGATTATCCTTGGGAGCTATGAGGACAAGTACATACAATGGACCACGCTCGCGACAACAAAGGACGAAGATGTGCATGAGCCGACGAACTGCTCCATACCCCGCGCACAAAGTAGGGTATCAAAGATTTAGAGAAACATTTGGTGCTAAAGCACGTGTACTTATCCGTACGTATACATTCAGGAGGAAATGGAGTTCCCCATTAATCTCCCTTGGCACGGCATACCGTATGCGTCGCCAAGATTGAGTGTAAATTCAAACAGAAGAAGCGAGACTTTGGATCTGCGAATCAAAAGCAAGGGAAAGGTGCTTCCAAACCGTAGAACAAAGGACAAAGCCAAGGCATGGCGGCTAAATAAAACCCATCAAAGCCACAAGAAAAGAACAACACCGCAAAGCCAAAGAAGGACACGGGAAAGTGGTGTGAGTTCCATAAGAGCTCCACTCACAACACAAGGGGAGTGTCGCTGCGCCGCTAGTGGCCGAGATGAGGGCTTCCGAGTCAAATGCATGCTCCGACTCCGAATCAACTCCGAAAAGGGGAATGAAAAAGGGAAACATATTATTGATGTGGAGCCCAACGCCGACCACTACAAAGGTCCAGAAGGAGGAATCCTTCGTAAGATCCGAGAGAGGAGGAACGTCTCTTCCACCCTCGCATGTGGATAAAGGGCTCCCCCGTACGCCCATTGTCGACAATGGGAGCCAAAAGAACCTCATTTCGAAGACGCCATGAAGCGTTTGGCTTGCCGACCACTTCACCCACATCCATACACCATCGGGTGGCTTCACCAAGGACGAGATCTCCGCGCGAACCGCAGTGCCGCCTTCCCTATAGCATCAAGCCCTTCGAAGTGATGAGGTATCATGGTGATGTTTCTCCTATTGATGTTTCTAATGTATTATTAGGACAACCACTTGTGGAAGCATCATGTCGTGCATGAGTATCGACCCGTGGCCGTTATTATTACTTTGGGAAATAAGTTGTACAGATACCGCAGGTACCACCTCCTACGACTATCTCTTTGGTTACTGCAAAACAATGTAGTAAGCTCATTTCCCAAACCAGGAAATTTGTTTTCCTGATGATCCGCCCCCAGGGCAAGAAGAAGACTATGGCCACGACCTCCAAATAGGGCCCCTCTTCACGACAACAACAAATGGATAAGGTTGTGGAGGAGTACGGGGACATATTCACCTCACCCACAGGGGTTCCCTCTCGCACTGTCAGTCAAGCACCCGATTGATCCGACCCCGGTGCGCCGCTACCCAATGGACCGATCTATCGGCCATTCGTTCGGAAAATGATGAAATCAAGAGGCAAGATTCAGAGTCAAGCAGCAGAAAGGTCACATCGTACCAATTTCATCACCCCGTGGGAGTCCGATCATGTTGTTACAGAAGAAGGATGGGAAGTGGAGACTATGTATTGACTATCGGTGTCGAACAAGATCACCGTCCCATTGTGTACCCAATCCCACTTAGATTGATGACCTTCTCGACCAACTCCAAGGTGCAAAATATTTCAAAAGAATATCGACTTGAAGTCCGGGTATCACCAGTACCAATTGAACCCTCTGATGTGTGGAAGACTGCCTTCAAAGCCAAGGAAGGCCTTTTTGAATGGCTGGTCAAGCCTTTCGGGTTGACGAATGCTCCTGCAACCTTCATGAGGATGATGGACGACATCTTTCAGCCATTCACCAACTCATTCGTAGTGGTATACTTGGATGACATTCTGATCTTCAGCAAGACTTGGGAAGAGCACCTTCATCACATCTAACAAGTCCTCCAAACACTCACAAAGAATACGTTATGCCAACTGAGAAGTGCACATTTGGCATGACCCGTGTTCAATATCTCGGGATACATTATTGATGAAATGGGGTGCATGTGGATCCACCAAGATCCAAGTCATTTAGGATTGGCCGCCCCGACCACTATAACAGTAGCTTCACAGCTTTCCGGGTCTTGCTAATTTCTACCGCAGATTCGTGTTGGGATTCTCTCATATCACTTGGCCCCTTCACCAAGTCACCAAAGGAGGAGCAAGAGAAAAATTCTTTGGTCGGAACCTCACGTAAAAGCGTTCAAAGAATTGAAAATCGCCTCCCGTTCGCCCCGCGTTCACCTTACCGTACTTGCGCACGACGGAGACCGAGATAGATGCCTCGACTATGCTATCGCGCTTCTTACCAACAGGACATCCAGCTGGCATATCATAGTGAGACATTGTCCGAGACAGTTTCGCAAGTATCCCACCTATGACAAAGAAATGTATTCCACTGTGCAAGCCCTCGCCGACAATGGTAGCATTACATTTTGGGGAAAAAACAATCATCCACAATGCACCACCGGCCCCCGCAATTCATACAAAACACAAGGGAAGTTGCAGAATGATCGCTACTCGAAGTGGTCCACATATCCGCAACAGCTTTCATTTGAACATCAAGTACAAGAAGGGTGAAGACCAATAATGTTGCATCGCTTCTACCGACCACCGATCGTGGCGCCACCACCGTGCTCAACTCTTGTAAGACGAGACTTCCGATTGGCCGCTTCTCTAAGAGAGTGACCTGCATCTGGCACGACACACTTACAAGGCCCCTGGGGCACACGAGTTCCAAATTTTCACCTCCAAGATGCACTTTTATGTCACCTGGACACCTTTGTGTTCTCTGCCATGTCAAGATGATATGGGAAGCACACTACAACCTTGTGCCTACTGGCATTTCTTGGTCAAGAAAAAAATGTGAGGCAATACTAAGGTAAGTATTTTTATTGGCCGAACCTTCGAAAGGATGTCGAGAAGCACATTAGATCCGCATCGTTGTGCCATTGCCAAACCGACCATCAAGAAGCAAGGCCTATATACTCCACTACTCACTCTCTAGTCGACCTTGGGAATCCATCTCCATGGATTACATGTTCGGCTTGCCCTCTACTAAGAATGGCAATGACCATACCGTGGTCGTTGAGCGTATTCTCGAAGATGGCCATTATGGCGTCCGTAAGAAGAATATCACAGTTATAAGCGATCGCTAAACTCTTCTTTGAACGAGTATGGGTACACTTTGGGATCCCACAAACTTCATCAGTACGTATCGAGATAGCAGTGTTCCTCAACATTACTTTGGTCCAAATTTCTCCGGGTCAATGTTGGACACAAAGCTCACCAAGTCCTCAGCATCTTTCCATCCCCAAACAGATGCATGCATGCAGGTCGTCACCGTAATGATTGTACACATTCCCGCATGTACAATTCAAAGCATCCCCGCACATGGGACGAGAGCCTCCCCCATGTACAACATAGTTATAACTCGGGCTCTCCATAGTTCAATCAGCTCATAGCCCCTTTCAGTGGGCTTGGGATTCCACCACTATGTCCCATTGACGTAGCCATGCCATTTGCAATGCTAGGCCGATTCAACACATGTCTGGCCTCCGAATTTGACAAAGCAAGTAGCTTCATCGAACGCATTCAACACATCCGCCAACAAGTTCATGATATATTGGAGCGCAGCCAATGCGAAGTACAAGCGCCGCCATGATCAACACCGGGTGCCACACAACTTCTGTGTGGGCGACAAAGTATGGCCGCATTTGGCAGAAGGAGCGCCACCCGGACCTCACCGCAAGCTTCTCCCGCTCCGACACGTCGTCCACCATCACCAAGGCTGTAGGGAACAATGCTTTTGAGCTTAGTATTCCACCATTCCTTGGTCTCGCACCTGGCCTTCAATGTGGATCGCCTTCGTCCTTACTTCCCACCTCTATCGGACACTTCGAACATTGCTAAACAACTCGCCACCAACGTAAAGAACCCGTACCGCATGGAACAGCCACCGCGCATTGTACTTGCCACATGCAAATTAAGAACACGCCATCGCAGGATCCAATCGTATCGGGTTGTCAAAGCCGGCCAACTCCCCGCACCAAGGAAAGTGGTTCACCAGTGGACCAAGTTCGGCGAAATTTCCTCATCTCATGGAGGAACTTAACGCAATGGGGACCATTGCTTCCTAAGGGGAGAAATGATCCGTGGATATTGGTGGCCACCCGCCTATTCCACTTGGGCCCCCACCATTGTCTCTTTTTTATTTTTTTTTCAGCTTTACAACTTACTATTTTTGTGCGCTTTTTCGGGTCCCGAACTTCCGAGCCGTTGAGGCCCTAAACGACGTTTTTTGGGTATCATTTTACCAACCAATTGGATCATCCAATTCGATCCCGAAATTTCAGTCCCTGATAGAGCTTTCTAATGATGTATCATAAAGGCCAAACTAGAGATAGTATGCCAAAGTTACGTCCCCGGGAAGTTGAAACACCAATTTACCCAAAACGAAGCCCAGTTTTGGCGCTTCATCTCCTAGGGTTAGGTTTTTGGGATGTTTAGGGTTCTCCATTGTTTCTCAATAATAAATAGTCCCTCGAGCCTCATTGTAACTCGCTCATAGGCTCGTAGCCACCACATCTCTTCTCGCAGATAAATACTTCGTTGCCCTAGCTAATTTTTATTTGCTTCCGTTCGTAAGCAAATTTCGCTCTTGATATTAATGAAATGAAGTGTTAATTCCGTCGTATCTCCGTATTTATGGTTATATGTTGATTCCGTTGCATTCCTACATAAAACTGCATCATTAATAAGTTCATTTTTAGACTTCCACTAAAAATAGATCATTCAAATATTATTAGCCCTTAATAATATTTGGACTATAAACATTATCTTATCCTCTTGGAGCACTTCAGTTCGAGCTACGGATGTGGCACATGCAGCTGACAGAAGGAATTACACTATTCCTAGGGGTTAGTTGAGCTATTGCATGGTTGACTTCAGTTAGAACTCATGTGGCAGAGTTTGGTGGAGTTGATGAGACAGTTGGTGGAGTTTTGTTCGGTTTAACTTAGTTGAACTAGTTGTATTTAGTCTAACTGATAAATACACTAGTGATGAGTGGTGTGAATTAATTATTAATTAATTCACTAATTGTTAACTCATAAATCAACTAAAGAACACATCAGTTAACTGCAATGCATGGACAGTTCAGTGGAGACCAGTGTTAGAGGTGGGTGAAAGGGTGAGTCTACTATCAGTTGTGACTATGGTTGTGCATGAGATTTGCACACACATTGATTGAGATTTCCAATGAGGATTGCGCAGTATAAGCCAGTGGGATTTGAACTTGGATCTAATTCATTCTCATCTTGGATTGCGCAGTAGAGGCAGGCAAACAGTGGAGGAGATTTGAACCTATGACTTGTTTCAGATCTGAGCTAGTTTGTGTGTAGCATGTGAGATAGTGCTGAGAGCTGTGAGGAGCTTTGTGCTATGTATTGTTACATGTTCTCTATCATTATAATATACAGATAGTTGGGGGTTTTCAGCTGTAAGCTTTTCCCATTACATATTGTGTTATATGTGTGCTTGATTATGTTTTAATGTGCGCATGCGACTGCTTCTATTTCCGCAAATTGATGATCAATTGTAGAAGAGGTTATGTATTATGCATGAAGCTTAAATAGTGTGTAATCAGGATAATCTCGGTGAATAATTCAGATATTATTCAAATTTCTACAATTGGAATAGGTGTTCTTGATGTAGCTTCTTGGCACTTCTTTAGTTAAATCTGTCTCTTCAAACCCTAGCTTCAGAAAAATTTTACAAGGTTCCATCTCAAGCCTGAAATTTTTGAACCATCTTTCTTCTCCCCTTGGAATCTTTGTCACTAATGATATAATTTTAGGGGATTTTTTCAAGTTTAAGAGACCAACCTTTGTATTTGAACCTATGAAATGAAGAGCAAACTTTTTTTTCACTTGACTATGACCTCCCTGCAATTTTTCATAGAAATTCCAACATCCTGCCTTCTTGAAGGCCTCCTCAACTGATTTTTCTTTGGTTAGAGCCTCTATTCTTTCAGGCTCCGTCCTTAAACAGTGGCCTAACCTATGATTCTTTCTTTCCTCTGTCATCCTTTCCTTGAAATTCCTGTGTGCTTTTTGAAAACTTGTAACCAACAGCCTCGCTTAATTTCAGAGTAAACTGCCTTGCTTGATTAGAGACACTGCCTCACTTCATGAATGAAAGAGAAACTTTGGTTTCTACTTACCATGAGCTTACCATTCGGAAGAGGGTATGCATCATGTGTTTCTTGCATGAGACAATAAAACTAAAAACCAACCTCTTTCAAATTTGAAAATGACATAAGACAAATGACCTCTAATGAATGTCATGATGGCTATGAATGGTTGCATGTGTGGGAAAAGACTCGTGGTTGACACCTTATCATGAATGATTAATGAAATTTTGGTGGATTTGATAACTGAAAATACATTTTACGAATCCCTGGTTTCGTAGCGCGCTCAATGCAATTTTAGGGTTTTGCACTACGAAATGAGCAGCATTTTCATAGTGCAAAAGCAGTTTACACTGTCTGTGCTACGAAAACGTGGTTTCGTGGCTTAAAAAAAAAATTCAAAATGGTTAAAAATTTGACTCTCTAAACATGGTATGAGACTATCAAGGTATGAAATAAGGTTGTTAGAATTTATTTTGTGAATGGAAATGAGACTCTAACCCTATCACTTAACCCCTAAAAACTTAACATGACTTCTCACCTATCTAAAAAACTATGTTAGGAACAAAGAAAACTATCCAAGTTTGGAAAAAAAAATTATAGTGATAACAGAATAAATCCCACAAGCTAATGCGCCTTTAATTCCAACCCATTTTGGGGGATACCTTTACCTATACTAGTCTTTTCCTCAATCATTTCCATCTACTTTTTTTGATCCTATTTCCATTCAATCTCTCGTCAATTTTCAAGGGTATACATTTGGTCAAAAAACCATGTCTGAACCAACATCTTTGGTTGGGTATGCTGTTCCAATTACGTCAGATCCTACCCTCGCTACTCCGTCGATGTTCACAACCTCACCAAATTCATATTTGCATGGTGGCCCTTTGGTCCCAACAAGTTACAAATCATTATCTGGCACTTTCTCTAGTGCATCTTCACATTCATGGTCTTTGCCAATGTCATCATCTAGTGTTTTAACTAGTAGTCCTATAGTTAGTACTGAATGACTTGAATCATTACATCAATCATCAGGGCAATATCAAGTCAGTCCTTATGGGTCAATTCCTTTAAATACCATATCAACTGGACTCCCAACATTCGGGGAACAATATTTTTTGTCTTTTTATCCTCCTTATGCTAGGGGGCAACCTTTGGTCACCCAATATGACAATTTTCAGTCACTTTTTGGTCAAACTAATGTTGACATGAATGTTTTTCAATAGCAACCCACTCTACCTATCCAACCACAAACAACTGTACAATCGTATCAACCAATTCAACCTGTTACACCCACTTCATTACCACTTGTTAATACATCTATACCCTTGTTACAGAATCAAAATATTGTACATCAACCTTATCAGGCAAGCTCTTCAACTCAATATCATCAAATGTTGGGTCCACAGACTCAAAATCCTTTGGTTAATTTACAACAACCTGTATCAAGATATATTTATTCACAAGTTGGTGTACCATTCTATGGGGTGTCACAAACGCAACCTAGTTATACATATCAACCAAATCCAACTTATGCTAATTTCGGTTATAACATTGGTGGACAGATCCCTTGCCAGCCACAGGCGCAAATTCCTCAAACTTCATTTCAACAAGTATCGTATTTGTTAGCCACCCATAAAAATTTGTCATACCAAATGGTGCCTAAATCTTTTTTATCCTTCAAGGAAAAATTCATTTCCAAATTGTGAGTTCTTGAAGTCTTATGATTTCCTCTAGTACCTATTGTTTACTAAGAGAAAAAATGCTTTTAAAAGCTCCATTCTTCATTCATTCACTTCACCATTTTACTCTTATGAGATTCCATTTTTCACCCTTAAACCATTCCCAAATTTCCTCTATAGACCTTCATCTTAACCTTCAAATCATCCTAATCCTCTTTAAACCTTATATCCCCCTTTCATTTTGTTTAAAAAACCCTTATCTCACCTATCGAGACCCTCTTTTGGCTTCAAAATCCCTGGTTCTGGCCTAAAAATGGTATTCTAAGCACTATAAGGAATTTAAGCCCCCGAGGGCTTATTTTCTTTAGCCCCTTCCTCCATGCATCCTAAAGCCCCGCAATCGGGTGCTAAAGGGCTTAAAACCCTTTCCTTCCTTCTATTTTCTTCATTCCAGATGTTATGATCTAAACAAATCTAGACCGTTGATATTTGCAGATCAACAGCCATCGGGCCCCATCCTTCCGCCCGATCACCTACCCTTCCTTTCTTCCCCTTTCAACATATCCGCTTCCTCTCTCAATCATAACCGTCCGGTCTGAAGATCTAACGATCGGGACTTAACCCGATAAATCCAACACCCGTCCACTACACGACAAAAACTTTACGTCATTGCCTGGCCCACTCCTTTTCTCCCTATCACTTCTCTGCCTATCACGTTCATTCCATGCCGTCTGATCTGTCACCCCAGATCTGACGGTCAACATTGCATATCGCGCAATTTTTGGCCCCGTTCCACAGTGCGCTAATTCTGCACGATAAAAGTGGTTTTCAAAAGCCACGTGTTGATCACTCTATGAAATCGCGTTCCAAAATTTAATACCACATACCCCACCAAATGCTACGCAAAATTTTCTTCCGGTTTTTCGAAACCACCCTTTATCATTTCCGCACCAAATATAAAAATTCAAACCCTGCTTCGCTTCCACCAAGGATTTCTCCCTTCTACTACTGCATTCATCCATCATCGCTACTCTGAAACACTTCAACGAACCTTCCAAAGTAGTTTAAACCAATAAATCGCAGGATTTAAATAACGTTGTGTGTTTTTATGCAGGTTTAATGAAGATTAAGGTTAAAACCCTCCCACAGATGATTACAATGTTATGGGCTGAGCATGAAGATCCTCATGGCCCTTGATACAATTTCAAAGGGTTTGTGAGTTCTAATTAAATGTTCTTAGGGAATAAATAAGTCATGATTATCATTTTTCTGAACAAAAACTCCAGCAAACCCTCTGCGCACCTGCAAACAGCAAAACACAGTGAACATCAGGAGATTAAAGAATATCAACATTAAAGACAGAAGATTAAGGACATTAATCAAAGCTTAAAAGGATCAAGGCACAAATTAAGTATCAAAGGCCTAATCCACAGAATGAAGACAGATCTCTAGAAAAGCCTCGAATGCCACATCAGAGGCCAAAAATGTCCTCTTCAACTACCAAAGTGCCACCTTGTAATGTTCCAAATTTTTCTTCAATAAATTGGAACATTAATTTTTTCCTAAATTCATTTATGAGATGAATAATTGGGTAAGGATGCCCAATGATAATAAAAACATAAATAAAATCCCTCTAGTGTGAAAAGGGATCAGCCATTGAACCGGATTTCACACCCTCATGTGTGAAAGGAGATATTTGCAAAGAGGTTTGACCAAGTCAACCAGCGCAGGATATGAGGTGGAAAGCACTAAAGGTGGCAATGTAGGAGGGAAGCTTCTAGATGAACGGAAACCCTAATTCGAAGTAGGGCCCATGGAGAGCCTTCATTTGCTATATATGGAGAGGAGGAGAGCCATTGTTATTCATGAATATGTTTATGATTTCATGTCTATTCAAACATTGAGCATTCTTTGCTGCTTAGCAAGAATTGCAAAGAAACTCCTGTTTAGGATTTCCTCACCTTCTTGAGAGGCCTCTTGAAGGTTAGTTCTTCATTCTCCACATTTCTTGGCTCAAGGCCAAAGCTTCTCCTCCAGGATAGCGTTATTGCTGGAGCAGCATAATACTATGTTGTAGGGTGTTGCAGTGGAGACTCCACAACACCTCTTCCATTGCTTGTTTTTCAAAGGGAGAGCCTTTCTTTCCTTTGGAGGATCAAATTGGAAGCATTGGAGCTGATTTTCAGATCTTGGCACTTGGCCATAGTTTTCTATTCCATTCACTGCGCAGTCCCTCTTAGTGACTGCGTTATTTTCATGGTGTATCTGTAGTGAGGGTTTGCAGATTGTTTTGAGGGTGAGATCTCAAGTGTAAGGATCCGCCTTCCCCTTTGGAGATACATTGGAGAAGGTCTACTTCAGTTTTCTCATCATATTCAGCCTTCTTCTTTAGTTCCAAATTTGAGTTGCAGTAGCTGCCTAGCAACTCCGACATTTTTTCCATTTTGTATATTTCAGCCAATCCTCTGGGGGATTGATGTATTATTGTATCTAAGGGTTATATATTTTCTCCCCTATCATATTTGAGCCATATATTGTCATACTCATGTATTGACATCATTTTGTAGCAGTATTCCATTATAGACTGCGTCCTCATAGCCTAGGTTTATGCAGAAATAGCAGTGTTCTCTCATATTCATGTACACGTATTGTTGAGGCTTGCATTGCCTTTCTTGAGAGGTTGTTTCCTCAAGACTTGTACTCTCTTTTGCTGCTATAAATTATTCTTGGCTATATGTTCATCTTCTTGTCTCACAAATATTAAAATAATGGTGTTGATCTATTGTATGTTCATACATTTGTTGCAGTCCCATTCTTTGGGAAATTCCTGAGGAAGGAATTTCACATATCTATAGACAGAGTCTGTGAAGGGCCGGGTAGCCTCTAGATCTCATCCTTTGTCCAAAGGTGACATATCTGGAAAATTCCCCCACAGTCTATCTCTGGAATAGACTTGTGATATTTCTGAAAAAGGGATATTACAGTGGTATCAGAGCAACTTTCTTGGCTCAGCCTGTGAATCTTTGCCAAGAAGATCAGAATGTTGAAAAAGATGAGTTTATTCTCATATGTGTTCAGATCCAAAGGATACCTCTCCAAGGAGGCCAAGGAGATTGAAGAAGAAGAAGAGGAAGTACCATGCACTTCTTATTCTCATCAAGAAGAAGACATTGAGCATGGAAGTCACTTGGATTATCAGATTCTAAGTGATTACCTTGTTGAGTATAGATCTCAAACTAGAGGCTTCAAGGAGGCTCTAGATTTTTCTCATTTCATCCAGCTGAAAAAAAGAGAAGAGACCATGTAGCAGAAGAGAAATCAAAGGCAATAGATTTCTGTTGTCTACCTATGATGGGTCATCTACTGCAAGAACTTGGGTGAGAAAGTTGAAAGCATTTTCCCTACTACATCCTGTAGCGGGGAAAGAAGCTGTTGAAATCTCAGTGCTGCACTTGGAGGGTGAAGCCCATGTTTGGTGGTACAGCCACTTGAGCCATGCAAGGGTGAAGACTTTTGAGGAGTTCACTCAAGGGTTTATCAAAACCTTTGATGATGAAGGGAAAAGGAAAGAAGAGATCACATCACCACTTGAGGAGCATTGTGATAACACTGTCACACTCATGGAGGAGCAGCCACATACATCAACAGTTGGGGCAGCCAACACTTTGGAGGAAGGAACTCTTGCAGCTCTACAAGAAGTTCCAAAATATCATCAAGGTATGAAAATATTTCCACATTCTATTGTTGCAGCAAGTTCTTTTGATCAATGTGGAGATTTAATTTTGCATGACCAAGGGTCAAATCCCATTGCTACTATAGAGCAGTTTGGTTGCACTGCACTGTGCAACAGGGAAACACTCAAAAAGGAAACAAACCTTCATTCTCATGAGCCATTTTTGGATTGTACATCACATTAGAGGTTGGGGTTTGAAGCCTTGAAGATTGATGGTAGACATCATGGAGGAAGAAACCCTTTCTCCCTTCAAGATGGCATTTTCTCAATGAGCTCCTTTCAGCTCAAAGAGGAACTTCTACTTTTAGATCCAAGACCTCATTGATTTTCGAAGAATATTGATAAAAGGGAGGTCTCAAGGAGAGATCTCATTGGAGGTGCACTTCAACACACCATGGAGTGAAATTCTTTTCTTCTTTTCTCACAAGAATAGATAGAAGGTGGAGGACATCTTAGGATGGATAACATCTCTCATGCTTGTGTTGGAAATTCCTTGAGCCATACACATCATGATGGGAGTTTTTGCCTACCACCTATTTTGATCTTGATAGGGTCTCATTGATCCTTGAGAAGCTTGCATTTCAAAATCCCATGAAGTGCAAAGACAGGAATTTGATTTGGGAGGATGGTAGCCCTCATGGGAGGAGTACCAAGATGAGGAGAAGAAGGAGGCATCCACAAGTGATTGAGTGGATGTGGTTGATGAGCAAGGAGCTAGGAGGCTACTTGTAGATCTATGATACCGGGCAGTAGGAGGCTTGGCTGCACTGGTTACGCTTGAAATAGTTTGGACATCACTTGGAAAACACTCTTCCTAAGAGTAGGAGGATGGAGAAGAGATGGCAGGATACCTACATCATTGAGCACCAAAGAGTATGGATGCATGGTGTTGGTGTGATACTCATATCATTCATTGTGTCTTCATCACATGAGTTTTATGATGGAGGTATGGGGAGGGAGAAAAATGTTTTGTTGCTTTTCTTGTTTCTGGGAGAGCAAGAGCAGATTTTCTCTCACGCTTTGCATGATGTTGTAGGAGGAGGAGATGGCATTATCTCATTGATCTTTGATTATGGCTTGGAATCACTTCCAACTTGGGAGGTATTCCACATTTGTTGCACCATTATTAGAGGAGTCTTTGACAAGCAGCATGTCAAAGAACAGAGCTTTGTATTGACAGGGGCTTATTTGCATAAGCTCACAGAGTTGTCAGTTTGGAGCAGAGACTTATGGATGAAGTGTGCCCAGTGGAAATGTGGTGGATCCATAACCCACAGGTCCTAGGATCATTTCATATTTGTTGCACTTGATGAGCAAGAGGAGGTAATGATGATAGAGACATCTACCACTTTGGCATATTCTTCTTGACTTGGGGTTCCAAGCATGAGGAGGATTATCTTCTTGCAGCACATGGTTCATTCTTCTTCATAGCATGCAAAAAAACTATGGAGGACTCATTTATGGACTCATGTACCATCTTACTTCCAGCATATGGTGAGGATTTTTTTTATACATTCACTAATTTGCACACTCTTACCATTCTTATGCAGTGCATTGCTTCACAAGAGGGCAAGCTTGTCACATTGCTCCATGAGTTTTATTGGGCCAATCTACATGATGGAGGTAGCCATTTCTTTTATGGCCTTGGGAAAATGTTTTATCATCACATGTATGTTCAGTTTCTGCACTATAACATGTATCATATGAAGACATGCATGATTAACCATGTAGAAAGAAACATTTTTCCATATACTTTTATCAAGCAGCAACTTGTAAAACTACGTTGTACTTGTTTGGGAAGCTGTTGGTACCTTCTTGCACCACATGAAACCTTTAGCATTCTCTTCATTATATTTCTGATCATGACTTCATTTGCTGATATAGATCATATTTGTATGAGAAACATGATTATGAGAGAGGCACATGAGTGGGATGTGTCTTTGAGTGGGAAAAATTCTCACAATTTCTGCACTACATGTTCTAATGGGAGCATGGGAGGAGATATGGCCACCATTGCCAAATGTTTGTTCTCTTTTGAGGTGGGCCATGAGATTGAAATTCATCCATTGTACAGCCATGGGCAATTTCTTGATCATGTATTGTTGTTGCATTCATCCATTTACTATCCTCTGGTAGATGTGATGAATCTTGTACACTACTTGCCATGTAATTTTCTGAAGTTGCAGTGGATGAAACTGCGTTGTATCCTTGTGAGGCATTGTTTGCATCATGCATCATTATGTAAAACCTACAGCAAACTTCTCATTTGGATAATATATGATGATATTGTCCTATTCATCATGGATGGATTGTTTTGGGCTAGCTTGTTCTTCATTGTTGGAGGAGCACTCTTTGAAGGATTGTTCTTCACTTTGCCACTTGAGGGAAATAATTTTGCAGCCCAAGATCAGCACACACTCTACACTTATCACAAGTGGAGAGAAGGATACCATGGGGTAGGCTATAATTCTTTCCAAGTTAAGATTTTCAGCCCACCTTCATTTTTGAAGCTTGAGGTGGAAGGAGATTTTCAGGAGTTGCCTTGTTGGGAGGTGGCTCATTTTGTTTGGATGATTGCTTGGGGATGGAGGATCCACATGGGGAATATGTCCCTCATTATATTTCAGACTCCATGCCTTGAGTGGAGATTCTTCAGTTCTATTCTTTCAGTTTCTTGGGGACAAGCAACATTTGGGAGGGGAGGACTGTAATGTTCAAAAATTTTCTTCAATAAATTGGAACATTAATATTTGCCTAAATTCATTTAGGAAATGAATAATTGGGTAAGGAATCCCAATGATAATAAAAACATAAATAAATTCCCTCTATTGTGAAAATGGATCGGCCATGGAACTGGATTTCACACCCCCATGTGTGAAAGGAGATATTTGCAAAGAGGTTTGACCAAGTCAACCAGCGCATGTATGAGGTGGAAAGCACTAAAGGTGGAAACATAGGAGGGAAGCTTCTAGATGAAGGGAAACCCTAATTCAAAGTAGGGCCCATGCAGAGCCTTCATTTTCTATATATGGAGAGGAGGAGAGCCATTGTTATTCATGCATATGTTTATGATTTCATGTCTATTCAGACATTGAGCATTCTTTGTTGCTTAGCAAGAATTGTCGGGAAACTCCTGTTTAGGATTTCCTCACCTTCTTGAGAGGCCTCTTGAAGGTTGGTTCTTCATTCTCCACATTTCTTGACTCAAGGCCAAAGCTTCTCCTCCTGGACAACGTTATTGTTGCAGCAGCATAATACTGTGTTGTAGGGTGTTGCAGTGGAGACTCCACAACACCTCTTCCATTGCTTGTTTTTCAGAGGGAGAGCCTTTCTTTCCTTTGGAGGATTATATTGGAAGCATTGGAGCTGATTTTCAGATCTTGCCACTTGGCCATAGTGTTCTATTCCATTCACTACGCAGTCCTTCTTAGTGACTGCGTTATTTTCATGGTGTATCTGCAGTGAGGGTTTGCAGATTGTTTTGAGGGTGAGATCTCAAGTGTAAGGATCAGCCTTCCACTTTGGAGATCCATTGGAGAAGGTATACTTCAGTTTTCTCATCATATTTAGCCTTCTTATTCAGTTCCAGATTTGAGTTGCAGTAGCTTCCCAGCAACTCCGGCATTTTTTCCATTTTGTATATTTCAGCCAATCCTTTGGGAGATTGATGTATTACTCTATCTAAGGGTTAGAGATTTGCTCCCCTATCATATTTGAGCCATATATTGTCATACTCATGTATTGACATCATTTTGTAGTAGTATTCCATTATAGACTGTGTCCTCATAGCCTGGGTTTATGCAAAAATAACAGTGTTCTCTCATATTCATGTACATGTATTGTTGAGGCTTGCATTGCCTTTCTTGAGAGCTTGTTTCCTCAAGAATTGTACTTTCTTTTGCTGCTATACATTATTCTTGGCTATATGTTCATATTCTTGTCTCACAGCTATTAAAATAACGTTGTTGATCTATTGTATGTTCATACATTTGTTGCAGTCCCATTCTTTAGGCAATTCCTGAGGAAGTAATTTCACATATCTATAGATGGAGTCTGTGAAGGGCCAAGTAGCCTCTAGATCTCATCCTTTGTTCAAAGGTGACATATCTATAAAATTCCCCCATAATCTATCTCTGGGATATTACACACCTGCATCCTCAATAAATCAAAAGAAGGCATAGTAATTACCTTAGTCAGTGATATTTTGTTAAAGACAGCCAGAGTTATTGCCAACCTATCTAAAAGAGTTTAAAGTCAAAAAAAATTTCCAAGTAGCTAAAAATTAAATTAAAACCAATTAATACATGAAAAACATCAAAGCTCTCTTCTATTGAGCCCCTCAAAGGTAGAGAATCATTAACTTGTATTAATTGACAAATTATTCCTCCTTTCATTCCACCTCCTCTTTCTTCTATAAATACTTCCTTAGAAGATGAGAGATTTTCGGTTGGTTGTTGGACTTTGATGTAATACTTGTTGCTCGAAACATTCTTCATGTAAATAGTTCTCAGAGGTTGTTGAGGCTCTGTTTGTAATCAAAGAAGTTAGGCTAAGAAGAGAAGTTGTTGCTATACTGAAACATTGGACTTGAATTATGTAACTGGATTGACATCAATATACAAGTTGATTCATGGGATCCTATTCTATACCATTGGTGATGTACCTCTCATTGTACTTTTTTTCCTTCTTATGTTTTCCATAAAATTGTCCATTTTTCTCTGATAAAGAACAACAAATATAGAGCTAGGATTTACTCTCAAAAGTACCCTACTCTCACTGATAAGCTTTATCTTTATGTTTTCCTCCAATTGTGTATTTAAGAATGATTTAATACAATCCAAATAGTCAAGGAATGTTGGTGAGCCCATGTCTTACTGTCTAAACTCTAAACATTGTTCTTGAATGATATTTTCATTACATGCTGAGTAGAGTTAAACTAGGAAAGTCTATGGTTTGCCATGTCTTCTAGTTCTTTCTCCAAAGGTGGTTTGAAAGCTTCCCTAAGAGTATGCTAAAAGCAGGCTTTGATTTTAATGTATCTGACCTGATCTTAAGCTGCACTTTGTTTTTCTTATCTTTTTTCATCCCTTTTGAAAGTAGTCTAGTGAGATTACTAGATTGTTGTCTGATAAGTTAGCTTTAATACAAGCTTGTCCAAAGAAGTCTATGGTTAGCCTTGTCCTTTGGCTGGTTTCAAACAGTTACTTAAAAAGGCTTTTATTTTATGGAAAGTTGATAAATCCTTGTTGAAATTATTGGCTTTTTCCACTTTCACAACACTTTAATGTTCCATTCCACCATTTAATCTAAAGGATCTTTTGATATAGATGATTTTCCCCATGGACCACTCTTGAAAATTGTTGCACAATTAAAACCTTTTATGACTCCATAGCCCAATGGATTAAGTGTTGTTTCATACCTATCCTATCAGCTGAATCTTGTTTTGATTATTCACACCTTCACCCCTCTGAAACCCTTTCATTTTCAGCACTTTCCACTCAATTAAATATCACACCCAACCAAACAAATAAAAACCCTTGTTCTTAATAAGTAGCCTAATATCATACCAAAATCTTAAAAGATAAATCAATCTTTGCACTTATAGATAAATCCCTCTCTAGATTCAGGAGGGCTAGATCTTAGAATCCCAAAGTGGTTTTTAATGTAGGCTCTGCAGCGTTTAGTCTTGCCACTCTACTAAATTACAAAGACCCCAACAGTATCCAGGTTTTGGTCAACAGAATTCTCAAGAGTTTGCCATGCAGAAAAACCCCTATCTGGGTTACCAGCAGCAGATTCCGTATGCTAGTGCTCAAAGACATGTTGCCCAAGAAATTCCATCTTACCCTGGCTATGCTAAACCTGACCTTAATAGACAGTTGCTTTTTGTTGCAACCTTGGAATTACCGGATTTAAGCCGGTTAACCAATGATCCTATAAATTATGCTCCTTGGTGGCCGGTGATACCTCTTAAATTACCCTCCGATATTCCTAAATTAAATGGAAACCCTGGAGAAGATCCATCGACTCATGTCATGAATTATCATTTTTGGTGTATATCAAATTCCTTGAATGATGATTCTGTTCGACTACGTCTTTTCCAGCGTATGCTCATAGGTCCGGCTGCTAAATGGTACATTAAATTACCTAGAGCTTCTTTTGACAATTTAATAGCCTTAGCTACTGTCTTTTTGACCCATTTCCAATTACTGATCAGATACAAAACTGGAACGGAACTCTTGACCAACTTCAAACAGACCAATGCTACTCACATTTCAGATCATATTCCTGAGTGGCGTCGTCGTCGACGAATGGTTAAGACATTTGTTCCCAATCAGCTCCTTACTTAATGGTTCATTAAGTCCCTATTACCATTTATAACTGAGGATGTGGCTAAAGGTGGTGTCATCACAGAAGAGAAATTTATCACTCATGCCCAATATTTATACTTGATTTACACTCAGTTTGGTACTCTCTGTGAAAAATTCCTAATGCGCTGCGATCTAGTTTCAATGTTCCTCCTCAAATAAAGGACTCTCATGCTGGAGATGGCTTGATAGGCACTACAAAAACACTGACACTGCATCTGATCCTGCTCCTACTTCTGAAATTAATGTCGTTTCATTTGATAAAGGAAAAAGTGACAAGAAACCAGGAAGTAACAAAAAGGGGAAATCAAAGAAAAAGAAAACTTCTAACCCGTAGGAAAGATCATCTGATCAACCATCAGGACCACGGAAACCTCGTTATCCATGTATAATCTGTAACAAGGAACACTTTGTTAGGGATTTCCCTCACCGTGCTGAAGTCTCAAAAATCATCAAGACTTCTCATGCATCAGCTGTGTTGACAGACCCATTTTCAAATCCAAACACAAATTTGGTTGCTATAGATCCAGCTTCTAGTTCCCAAGTGTTAATGTTATCCACTACAAAATCTTCACAAGATAGTTTGGTGTAAACACGGAATAAAGACTATGGTATTATAGCCACCGATCAACCTACTACCTCGACAACGAATCCATCTAAAGAATCAGTACCAACTACTGTTATTCCTGAATTGACAATTAAGCCACCGAAGGGAGTAATTCATAAACTGACATATAATCCTCGAGCAAGAGCTGCAAAAAATTATAATATAGTTGAAGATTTGGCTCAATCGCCTTCAGCTATGTCTACTCTTGAGGTATTACAAAATTGTCCCTCCCATAAGCAACCTTTATTGTCGGCCATTGGTGGAATTGATCAAACTGATTCTAATCTTGTCGTCTTTAATCATACGGGCTATGTGCCGCAGCTACCAGTAGAATTGGAATTATCCATCCAAGTAAATGTTCTCAATCACCTTGTTCATCGTACTATTATTGATGAGGGATCATCTACATGCATTATGTCTCTAAACTGTTGGAAGTCACTTGGCTCGCCGCGATTATCACAATCATCAACAACGTTGAAAGCTTTTGATGGAAGAACATATAAACCTTGTGGTATTATCAATAACCTGCATGTTGAATTAGGGGGAAAAACAGTGAATATTGATGTTGAGGTTGTTGACGGACCCCTTGACTATAATATTTCACTTGGAAGACCATGGGTATATGCAATGACTGCCATTGTTTCTACATATTTTATAATGATTTCCTTTCCACATAAAGGTACAATCACAATCATTAATAAATTATCCTTCTTTTCCTCCACCTCATAGGTAACTGGAAGCGTTCCGTTTGTTCACTTACCCCAACTAGAAATCCAGAACATTGGTGTAGGACTCTTAAAATATTCCACTTTATGGGAACCTTTTCATTACAGCCACCCGCGACGTCGGCAGAAATTGCAAGTATAGTGACCTGCTACATGATCTTTTCCACTCTATCTGGATTAAGGGAGAGTACGGGTGATTCTGAAATTTCTACGTTGGATGATGTTTTACTGCCTAGCCCTATTGAGCTAGCATAGCAATCAATCTATTTGGCTTGGGTGGAAAATCTGAAATCAGCGTCGCCGAGTGTTTAGGTTGGTCGTTCCTTAGATTTTGGTTCTCCGTCTGATCCATTTTCCTCAAAATTTTTGACAGATGAAAATAATTTGGAATTTATGATGTCAGAAGGAGAACCATGGGAAGATTATCATCATCATCCCCATCTTTCAAATTATGAAGAAAATAATCTTAGTGGACTATATCACCCATCCATCAAAACTTTATTTTCGAATTCTTTTCCAATTAATGCAATTGATTCTAAGCGAAACCTATCAAATATTGAAGAAACTATTTCTATCGATATTTCGACCAAACCTGGCGTTGTAGAAAATATTCATGTCGGTGTATCTTGTTCTCCATCATAAATTGATTCATATCGCTCTCTTTTTCATGAATTTCGTGACGTATTGGCTTGGTCTTACAAGGAAATGCCAAGCATAGATACTAGTATAGTTGAACACACTATTAATATTTATCCCGATGTCAAACCAGTGCGTCAATGGCTTCATCCTATTCATCTGAAGAAATTCGTTGCCATCAAAGCAGAAGTTGAAAAACTTTTGCATGTTGGTTTCATTTACCTTGTTCAGCTAAATGAGTGGGTTTCCAATATCGTTCCTATTATGAAAAAACAAGGAACCATTAGAGTGTGCATCGATTATCGGGATGTTAATCATGCTTGTCCAAAAGACAACTATCCTACTCCCTTTATCGACCAGATTATTGACGATTGTGCTGAATGTGAAATATTTTCATTTATGGATGGATTTTCTTACTACAATCATATCAATATCCGCCAAGATGACCAACATAAAACAGCATTCATTTGTCCCTGGGGCACATTCTCTTATAGGAAACTTCCATTTGGTTTAAAGAACGTTGGGGAAACTTTTCAGAGAGAAATGGATTATGATTTCAATGAAATCAAGCACATTTTTCAACCATATCTAGATGATTTACCAGTGCATTCACGAAATAGGACTGATCACCTGATGCATTTGAGAGTCATTTTCTTACGCTGCCGACACTACAAGATACGCCTTAATCCACATAAATGTGTGTTTTGTGTTGGTTCTGGTCAATTTCTCGGATTCGTAGTCTCAAAAGAAGGAATTAGAATAGACCCACTAAAGGTTCAGGCCATTCTTGATTTTCCTGCATCGTCAAACTTACTTCAGATACAAAAACTTCAAGGAAAGGCTCACTTACTGAGAAGGTTCATTCCAAACTATGCCGAAATGGCTAAAGGATTTACTCGATTATTGAAAAAGAGGGTTCCCTTCCATTGGGACCAAGTTTTGCAAGCTTCTTTTGATGTTGTCAAGGACCATCTTGTCTGAGCATCATTAATGTATCCTCCAAATTATCAAAATTATTATTTCATATATATCGTCGCGGCTGAAACGACCATCGCCATGGTTCTGGTCCAAGTAGAAGATGCAATTGAACATCCGATCTATTATTTGAGTCGTAATCTCAATGATACAGGAGTTAAGTACTCTTACATGGAAAATCTTGCCTTGGCAGCTGTTCAAGCTGTCCAAATATTTCTCCATTATATCCTGCTCCGAAAAACAACAATAGTTTCGGATTGCAACCCCATGACTTACATCTTATCTCGTCAATTTCTAGGGGGGAAATATTCAAAATGGATTGTCATTTTGTAGGAATTTGATTTGGAATTCATCAAATCCAAATAAAATAAGTCTTTAGTTTTGGCTAAGCTTCTCTGTGACCTTCCCTCTGATAGTATTCTACTACGTTGGAACCATCTAATCCAGACAAGTCTCTGTTTCTGATCAGATCATTGGATCCCTGGTATGGATATTTCATCATTTATCTCCAAACCCAAACTTTTCGACCTAATACCTCTCACTTTGATCAGCAACGTATTCAATACCAAGCCAAATATTATCTGATCATCAGCGATACACTTTATCATCGTGGTGTCAATACCATTTTAAGGAGGTGACTCACTCATGAGGAGGCCGGAAAAGTGTTAAATGATTGTCATGCTAGGGCTTGTGGTGGACACTTATCTGGATATGCTACCGCGTAGAAGATACTCTGCGCTTGTTACTTTTGGCCTACTATTTTTTCGATATTGCATCCTCGCAGTCAAAAGTTGTCATGCATGCTGGATTTTTTATCGTAAAATCTGAAAACCGCCAGCTCCAATGCATCATGTTGTCTCTATTAGACCATTTACAAAATGGGGTATTGATTTCATGACCTGTAACCCTCCTTCATCCGAGGGGGCATGGTTATATTATTATCGCAGTTGACTATTTTACCAAATGGGTCGAAGCAATGCCTACATTCAATAACATAGGACAAACAGCTGCATTGTTTTTCTTCAACCATGTTATTGCACAGTTTGGGGTCCCACAGGTTATAGTTACGGATCATGGGAAGCATTTTCACAACCATATGATGTCTGAATTGATAGCCAAGTTAGGATTGTCGCATGATAATTATACTCCTTATTATCCACAATCAAATGGACAAGTTGAGGCTATCAACAAAATTATTAAACGAATGATAGGAGTCCTAAAAGGAACTGGCACTTGATCCTGTACTCTACCTTGTGGGCGTATCGAACCTTGGTGAGAAACGCAACCGGATTTACTCCTTTTCAATTGGTGTATGGTCTGGAAGCTATCTTACCAATCCAATTCGAAATATCATCGTTAAAACTCGTGATAGACTTGTTACTTAACACCTCAGAAGAAGAAGCGTGTCTCCTTAACCTCATCCATCTTGATGAAACGCGTCATGAAGCCCAATTGGCCAATGAATAGCATAAGAGATGTATAAAGGTGCAATACGACAAAAATGTCCAGCCTCGCATCTACTCAGAGGGTGACTTGGTCCTTCTTTACGACCAAGAAGCTGATGTAATAGGTACAGGAAAATTCGAGCCATTGTGGCATGGCCCCTATATTTTCAAAAAAAAACTTGCTAAGGGTGCCTACAAGTTGTTTGATTGCGATGGGATTCCATTGGCACAACCTAGAAATGGGTTGTATTTGAAACATTACTATGCTTAATCGTGAGCATAGAAATTTTTTGCATTATATTTGCTTATATGTTGTTTATTTTCATTCACTATCTTAATTTGTTTTTTAGAGTTTTCTTGAAGTTAGTAATCGACTTTACATTTTTATGGCAGATGGCTGAATCTTCAGAACCATTTGTTGGATATGCTGATGGTGCTAGTCATAGTACGCATAATATATCCTCTGCAGCATGGGCCATTTTCACTCTGAATGGTGAGTTAGTGAGTTTTCAAGGGATTTGTATTGGTATATCGACGAAAAATATCGTTGAGTATAGCGCGTTGATCGAACTTCTCTCTGATGCCATTTCATTTGGTATTAACCGCATAATCATAAGGTTAGACTCACAACTCGTGGTACTACAAATTACTAGTGTTTATGCTGTTATAAATCCAACACTTCTTAGATTGTTCCTAAGAGTTCGACTTTTGGAAAGACATTTTGATTTTGTTCAATATCAACACATTTCCAAAAATTTAAACACTTTAAATGATTCATTAGCTAATCAAGTTTTAGACAGACATTTGTGACATAGGTAAATAAAATATTCACAACATTGAATAGGATTGTGTATTAAACATAGGAAAAACTCTAAAAAAATATAAATATATAGTTATAGGCTTTTTACAAAATTTGTGCCCAATACACATTGGTCATCTGACCTCAAAATGTATGCAAAAATTCACAAGTAAACTAGTGTTGCTCGTGGTAACATGCTATAGATATAGCAATCCTACAAAGCAACCGCATCTAACGGTTAGGAACCCCAATTATGTCTCACTACAGTTGCATGGGAAGCTCTTCGATCCAGCAATCCAAAATCCCGAAAGTCAACCACTCTATGTGCTACTGGAGCTTAGCCAGAGTCTCAGCCATATCAAGGTCCTGAAGTAATGCTCTCCCGATAGCCCTCTCTACTGGAGCATCCGCTTCGTGCTCTGGTTTCTCTACTGGTTTAACGCGACCGATATCTGCATTACATCAAACATTTAGTTTATTCTTGGAAAGAAATAAAAACACAAAACATTGCATAAACCTTAGAAAAATCAAAAAACATGGTCAAATCATTCTTACCTATTTCACCCCATTGAGTGCCTTCTGGTAATACTAGATCTAGATCTCCTCGGAAGTCGACACCTGTGTATGCGTACTCATCGATGTCGTCAATCTGTTGCTAGAACCAGGCGAATAATGTAGTAGAGAACACAACGATCAATTTTCCTACATGATGACCCATTAGTTCTACCCATCTTTGCATTCGAGGATCTCTAGGACTAGATATATCCAATGTTACATGTTGTGGCTGCATCAGTGGAATTCGTTCCAAATTGAAGGAGATAAGGATCGAACCATAACTAAAATTTTTCTTCCTTCCTCCCTTTTCTTTATTCAGTTGTTCCTTTATCTGAGATAGAACAGCTTCAGACTAGTTGAATACTGTTGGCTCTAAGCACTCTAGCACATACTGCATATATGATTTGTTCGCTACATGGAGTGTAACGGTGCCAGCAAGTTTAGCAATCGTGAAAAGGATGGTTCTGAAAGGCAAATCCCTAACATCCCGGATGTTTATTTTTCCATCTTTGCTAGGTTCTGCCCCTGGATAGAAATACTGCATAACATAATCCCTCACTATCTCTCCTCCAACAGTAGACCCTGTGAGAGAAATGGGCAAACCTCTTCTCGACAAACCTGTGAGAAAATACACATCCTCAACTATTATGGACAACACTTGATTTTTATGTGAAATGCCTCTATCGCTGGATCCCATGCTCGAACAAGGAACTCTAAGATTTCTATTTGTTGACTCATTCCCGAAAATTTGAAGTACTTAAGTGGCCCAGAATCTCCTAAAGATCTTACAGTACCCAGATCATTCAAGGCAATCATATCTTGTTATTCATGTTCTCTTTCTCTCAATGTAATCTTCATTATAATCTGATGGAAACCTGAAATATAACCATTAGATCCATTAGATACCATTCATTGCAAAAAACTAGGAAAATTTTGAGCACATCATGAAAATCAAACACTTGAACTACGCCCAATGCACTCCCTGGGTTGAGACAGTGCGTTGCATATGTAGGTACCCTTCATTGTACCTACTATGCAATGCAGGTTTCGATGTTCAAGGGTGTGTTGCCCTCAATTTGGGCAGAATTTACCCTAGGGGCCTTAAAACCCTAAAAATTTGCAAGGAATGGAAATGAAATGAATACTAAAATGAAGAGGAGGTTCATGCTACTAACCTGGATCAAACAGCGACAAAATCCATCCACAGAAACGACCGCAATCAATGACTGATGTTCAGGGGAAAAATCAGGTTCAGAGCTCCAAAATGAAAATGGTAACTATGGAATGGTAAAAATGAATAGTGAAACTACTTTACATAGTCATTTAATTATTTGCAAGTTAAATTTATTGCTATGACTATGGTTTTATTACGTTTTTATCATGAAACCCCTGGAGTCTTATTTTAGCTCTTTTCAAACTCTGATAATGTGAAAATATTGTCGAGCACTTGTCTTTTCAAGCTCGTTAAAGTAAATGAATTGATATCTACTCAGTATAAGTTTAACCCTTTTCTGGACTGAGATGGATTATTTACGAAAAAGGAATACCTTGGTTAAACATAACCAAAGAGTTTCTTTCAGATATTATTTTACACTTTTTTGGATCTGAGAGACAAATTATGAAAAAATACTTTTGGATTTCTATTTCAACCTCTTTTTCAAACTCTCTAAATATGAAAAAGGACCGGGCTATCATTGTCATTAAGGTCGTTAAAACATAAAATAGCGACGAGCTTGTCGATCATGGCAAGAATCGAGTTTCATTCATCGCTAGACTCGTTAAATTATTAAATAGCGATACTTTATTCACCCGAAGGGTTGAATTATAAATCAAGAAAATGTTATCCTCCTCAAGCTTGTTAAAAAAATAAAGAGGTATTGGTCGACAAATGAGCGGGGAAAATTTGGGAAAAGTAAGCAAAGTTTCTTTTTGGTAGCAAGTCGCTCT
The DNA here is from genome assembly GCA_034641835.2 of Pinus albicaulis. Lineage (NCBI taxonomy): Eukaryota > Viridiplantae > Streptophyta > Pinopsida > Pinales > Pinaceae > Pinus > Pinus albicaulis. The sequence continues at coordinate 49,059,178 of CM076571.1, forward strand.
TGAACATGACACTTCTTTCACTCCACGTCTATCACTGTTTGGGTTTGGTAATAATCTTGACGGTTCATTCACACATATGGTTCATCATACCTTCACTTAGGTTTTGGGTCAATGCTTCCCAACTCATCACAGTGTCATCGATATGTTCAAGAGAAGTCATTCAGTGATTAAAAACTCATCCTTCTGCAATACTCGTAAACCTTCATTTTCATGACCGTCATCCCTGAAAATTGCTATATCAAGTCATACCCTTGTCTCCAAAATCAGTAACTCCATTTTTTCAATAAAGTGACTTCCTATCGACAACAAATCAATATCTAGGAAGTTCACTTAGAAACATTAGATTCCAGTACCATGAGGCTTGTTACGGCATCGACAAGATCCTTGCTTCTGAACCTTTGACCGAAATATTTTGTTTGGCGTTCAACATCAAATCATCTATTCATGCCTTACAAAATGTATTGCAGTACCTTGAGGGACATTGGCATTAATGGTGGTTCTCTTGCGTTTGTTAACAGCTCACATTATTGGTTGGTAATCAGACGATGTCTTTCCATGTTCGACTACAAATCATATATTTGCATGGCTAGACTTGTACCCGAATGATCGAGTGAATGAGATAAGAAGATCCCGGATCTAGTTTCAGCCATCCAGGCTACGATTTTAGGATTTTTTTACACATCATCTGTACGGTGACCTTACATACAGATTGTCATCCAAACATGAGCCTATATCTGTAGGCATGTCTGCATCTGGGCAACATTCCAATGTAGACGACTTTCTGAATTATGTACATGTTATTAGATTGTTTATGTGCTACCTATGGGAATGCCCACCCTCAGCAATTATGATCAAAAGAGGATAAATCATGATGTAATGTATTGTAATATTGATGTAGGTTACCACTCTACTTTGTTTCTAGGCTCATCACAGTGTAAAGCATCTCAATCAAATGTTCTTATTATTTGGATCTCATGCTTTAGGGGGGAATTGTTATAGGTCAATTTGGGCGCCATTCCCAATGACCTGGTTAACTGGGCATCATCTCCAGGACCGATGATTAAGGGTGTATCATTCCCTATCATTTTAGTTGCTATATGCTCTAAGACAAGAAACAATACAAATCAAACAATACTTTCATAAAGCAAAGGTTTCCATGATTTGAAGCTTATTGTATAACATATGAGAGCTCACTAACGTAGGCTCTAAGGGGCCTAAGTGCATTGCATATGCAGGTAGCCCCATTCAAGACTGATCTGCAAAGCACTTCCTGACATTCACAGGTGCGTTGGTCACATTGGGAGAAAAATTATCATTATTCCAAAATCTCCACTTTGCTAGTACCTTCTAGAAGAGTTCACATGTGTCAAGCTTCGGATCCAAGTTTCAATTTGACATCTACATGACTGCAAACATGTATTGCCTATTTTTGGAAATTTATTGATTGCAAAACAACCTACAGTTCATCTATAAATTGAGCATAAATCTAAGTGCTTGAGGAGGAAGAATTTGAGTAGAGAAATGCTAGAGAATTTTGAATCGAGAGCTTTATTTGTGAAGATACTGCTAGAGAGATTTACAATATGATGAGGCTTTGGATCATTGCTGGAAGGGTCACTTCAAATCATTCATTTGGTTGTAACCTCTCCTTCTATCATCAATAAACAATATTGCTTATTTTTCCCCATATGCATCTGTATTGGCTTTGATTTTCCATGTTGCAAGATCTTAGTTGATGTGTATGGTTTATTCTTTATTGATTTAGCTAATTAACTTGAATAGATATCTATATTATTGCATCTTCTGTTGTTTCAGTGTTCTTTCTTATATGAATCATTCAGCTCACAAACCGCTTGAATATGAAGTTGTAGTGGAAGCGACAAAAGGAACCATTTGGAAGCGATTAAACAAGTAAGCCTCCAATCCTCTCTATGTATATGTTCTGAGTTAGGAGAAATGGTTGTATAGTCTTCCACCTATTGTTCTAGACTATCACCTATCTAGGGAAGCGTAATTTATCTATAGATTAAAATTCTGGCCCAACAACTCCCTCTCTCGTTTGACCTCTTCCTACTACTTCCTTTTCTGGATTTAAGGATTCTTAAGTGCCCTTTATCCCGATCATACCATTTCACAAAAACAACTTTCCAAGATCTCCAAGGGTTATCTATCTTTCCTTGAAGACATTTGACCTTTTTTCCCTTGATCCCAGTCTTTTTTTCTTGATTTTGACTCCATAGCCCAATTGACAAATATATTTCCAATTGTCCATCCTTTTAAGTGATTTTTCCCACCAAATCTACCAAAACAAAACTGAATCTACACTTTTATAACTAGCCTAATATTCACAAATTAAAACAAAGTTAAATTTTAAAGAGAGAGCCCTCTCTGAACCCTAGGAAGGCTAGATCCTAGATTTTGAAGTTGGTTTGTGGTTACCTCAGTGAGTTCTCTCTTGAACCTGGAGAAATCACTGAATGATAACATTACTAGCGACCATACTGGGGAGACTAACATTTTCGTCAGAAATATTTTATAGGTTCAAATCAGATCTATGATGGTGGACAGTGATCAGACATACAAAAGTTAAAATCATCCACCTAGCGACTCCATTGTCCAAAATCTAGAACTTCAAAGTTCAGAAGAAACACTATAACCGAAAAATCCATATTCCAAATCATTAATGGTGATACAAGATGACAGGGTTTGTGGAAAACCTTTCATCTCATGAGATTTTCAATGGATTCAGGGATGACTTATTATAATTTCAACTTGATGAGGATTTTCTAAGAGTTGTATTTCTTATTTTGAAATCAATAAAATTTTCTCCTCAACTTAAAATATGTGCTCTTGAGTCAATTTCTGAAAAATATGAAAATGAAATTAAACTTTTTCATTCTCAAATTCAGTCTTATAATTTCCGAGATCCTAAATAATTCTTGGAAATTTTTCCTTCTCTAAAGCAAGAGGAAAATTTACTACCTTTTGACTTGCAGATTGAGGAAGATTATTCTTTCAAGCACAAGACTGAAGAAATAGTTTCAAGGTTTAATATTAATAATACAACTAATCAATTGGTCATTGAAGGCCTAGAAGCACAAATCATACATTATGCTTTTGATGATCCTATAAAAAATTATATGGAGACTATTTTTAGCTCAAGTCTGCAAACATGTTTTATCAATGAGGATTAAATATATCAACAATTTCCATTACACATCATATCTTTGATTATGAAGACACATGATCAAGTTATGCTTCCAAGTTTGATGACAAACAGTCAAATTATCCATTCATTTCGACAACTACTTGATTGGCTTCATTGGCATTTTTGTATTACCTGATTCAATAAGATTATCAATAGATTAGAGTAGGTAGATGAGTTAAAATAAGCTCAGAAATTTGAGCATCTTTTAGTTTTCAGCTATTTTTGAAATAATTCATTAATATTTGAAGCCAAGGAAAAGGCCCTAAGTTATTGATGATTTAGTAGTTTGGTTTGAAGGTTGCAGTACCTTTTAGTCTTAGATCAGATTTTAGTTTGCAGAAAAAGGTGTAAATTTAGTTCAAGAGTTTCAGTCACAAAGATTTTATAACAAAGAAAATGCATGTTTGGGATTGGCTCAAAGGATCAGGAAACTAGTCGACAGTGTTCTTGACATCTCACCAGGAAATGTCATCCCCATGTGGAGCCACCCTTAGGGTCCTATAATAATAGGGTTCATAAATTTTGAAACAACTTTGATAGTCTTGAAAATATGTACATACCTTTCTTTTTGCAAGTTGTTTTTCCATATTTTGAAAAAATGAAAAATAATAAAAAGTCAAAAAGAGGGTGTTGACGGGAAAATATGTCCGGCCAACAGTAGGGGATCTCCCCGGTAGAAAGTCCCAATTAGACTTTGAACCGTTTGGATTAGGGATCCCGTCCGGGGTGTGGGTCCGGCTACCGCTTAAATGACTTTCTCTTCGGTCTCGAACAACCTGATTGAATCTGCAAACATACACTCATTCACATGATACAGAATACATGACTGATGTATCAAACCAATATATGACACTCTGCGTAGCGAGGTAGTAAACAAAATGCATACGCCCAGGAAGTGTCGTTAGCAACACATCTATGAGGTAATGCATGCAAGATAATCTGACCACCAAAGAAACAGTTCTTAATGGCGAGAATATCCCTTAACTTTCCGAAAGATATAACGAAATGCTAATAAAACAGTTCATTAACATTCATCATAAGAGTAAATAGTAAACTTGAGCATCATCAACACAATCACAGATAGCTATGGAGCATAAATGATACTATTAATAACACAGATTCATTAATCAAACAATATTCTGAAACTGTACGCAGAATACACACAGTGTTGTCACAGCTAAACACATCATCCAATCAAAGGGGTTTTAACAAGTATTTGTATTACATATGTCAAGAGTATGATTCTTCAATTACAATTCAATATTGCTCTTCAGTCCACCAAAGATAAGCCCCTAACTATGTTCCCAACAGGGGTATTTATAGATCCAAGAAACGCCCTTTGGGGCTTTCCGACGCTTCGACTTCCTGACGGTTCAGCTGCCTTGCGACCTTGACGGACAATGCGACCTGCGACGCAGAATATTGCGACCTGCAACTTAGGCGCCGGTGCGACTTGCGACCTGGGGGACAAATGCGACCTACGACCCAGCAGTTAAGCTATGGAGGTGGTCGCGTAATTGAGAGGTCTGGAGCGTTTATCTTCTTCTCCTTGAGGAATTCTTGCCAGGCCTGGTAATCCGCTGCTACAGGGGAGACTAGAGGGATTTCTTCTTTTAACCGATGCGTACATTCCAAAGCATTCGGTATCAGAGTCTCCTTCTTCTGGGAAATATGGATTGAGAGGGAGGCAAGCTTGGTATAAATTTGTACTGGAGTGACAAGCAGCCGGTTTAGGTTCTCTTGTGATGCCTCAAATTCTGGTGCTGCAGCAGCTTGTCTCACGGGTTGCAGAAAAGACTGAATTTCCTGATCTACCTGCTCCCAGTCTTTAGTTTCGTCCAGTGCCCCCAACGACGGAATGTGATGTAGAGCGTTCATGGAGTCTATACCACTGATCAGGTGATTATATGCAGACACCACTTTGTCCAAGTCTTTGGCCAGCTTGTCTTTGGATTGCATCTTCATCCGGATTTGTACTTTGGTTTCTTGTGTGTGACCCCACTCCTTCCTAGGCACATTTTCGGGAGCTTGATGGTATTGCGCTGTCTAGTTTATCATTCTGTCCAAAGCTACCGAGGCCTCCTTGAGCTGCTCATGCTTCTGTTTGGTTTCTGCTCGTGCCTCTGCCAACGGGGCCACTGTTTGTTTAAGGGTGAGCATTTCCCTATATACTTGCTTCATGGTCGTTTCCAACACATCACACTCTTTCATGACCGCCAGTGGGACCTCATTGACTTGGGAAGGCTTACCTTGGAGTTGTTGTATCTCACTCTCCAGTATTGATTTCTCCTGTTCCGCTGTTTTTAGCCTGTTCTGTAGGGAAATAATTTCCCTGCTCATTCTAGTGACATTCTCCTCCGTGGCCGCGGCAAAAGCGGTGCCTGCTGATGCTATCATTATAGGGTTAGTTCTTGTATCTGGGACTATGTCCCTTTCAGTGGCGACCGTAGATATGGCGGGATGGCCTTGCGCCAAGGCTTTTCTTCTCTCTTGCCGTATTTTGAAAGAGAATTGGTCAAATGTCAATCTAGTCAGGTCGAAGACCTCTTCCTCTTGTTCCCCGGGAAAAACGTCATCAGGGAGGATACTTTTCTTGCCACTCGGAGGAATCTCCAGGGGAGATATGTCGATATCATCTATCAGTTCATCCTCTTTATCCTGTGTTTGTCCTTTTCCTTTCTCCTTTTGCCGACGCTCGGCTTCTGCCTTGTCATGTTCCTCCTTCTTCCTGCGTTATGTCTCTGCCTCTGCTTCTTTTTCAGCTTTTCTCTTTCGCTCTGCCGCGGCGGCTTGGTCTTCCTTCTTTTGACGATCGACTTTGTCAAGTTCTTCCTTAAGTGCTTGTTCTGCCACTTCATGTGCTTCCTTTTCCTGTCTTTCCTTTTCCTCAGCCTATTTCCTCTTCCGCTCTGTCTTTGCATCTTTTCTACGTTTCTCTTCATCCTCCTTCATTTTCTTTTATTCTTCCTTCTTGGCTTGGGCCTCTACTCCTCTTAGCTGATCCGAGGTGTCAGTCTTCGTATTGGTCCGGGTTTTCTTATCCCGAGAGGAAGAAGAGCCTCCTAGTTTATGGCTCTTGTCTTCTACATTTTGGTGATCCTCTTCTTCTCGGTCAGAGTCAATCCCCGGAGCTAGTTTCCTGTCTGCGTTGTACCAGTTTCTTTTTTCGTCCTCTGCTGGGCGTTCCACATGCTGATAACTCCATTTAAAATTGGCCCTTTTACAATGCTCAGGAACTATCCTGACTGGGTCATAAGTTCGGCAATCCAGATTTCTAAAGTGATAACCTTTTATCTCTTCCCCTTCACGCCCTACTTCTCTGGAGTCCTTGACTGTATAAGCACCAATGGTGAGGGGTAGAGCGGGCCAAGGTTTCTTCTTCCCTTTGGAAAGGACATTGGAGAAGCCTGAGGTCATCTGGAAACACACCTCCTGCATGAGCACCTTATCCGTGATAAACTTGGGCAGAGCATGTGGTGCTTTGAATGAGCCAAATACTCGGATGATTGTAAATTCAGCGAATGGAAACTAGTGTGCCACCTGACCTAGTGTCTCCATTGCTCGCCAAGACATGCAGGGGGTGTCTTGACCAAATAGTTTCCCATAAAGGGCGGGAATGAATATCTGAGAGATTTGCTCAATATCTGACTTGTACCTGGATTCCCAGAATACCTTGGTCTGCAAATGGATTTCCTGGGTCTGTTCGGAGTCCCAATTATGTGGCCATCCCTCAACATGCAGTTGGGCACAGACAGCATCTAATAAATACGAAGCCATATAAAATACTGACGACGTTCCCTCATCTGGGGCTAAAGCCGAAGCCAAATTTGTTTGCATTGAGCCCACTAATATACCAGCCCAATTGAATCGAGTGACGTGCACCATCACGTGTTCCATTATAGTTTCCCATGCTCCATTGAAAGTGGTGTCGTCCGGACGTCCGTACATTCTGCAAAGCATGGCGGCCACTAATTTATACACTTTCCTCAGACTGGCCACCGGGTACTCCTGGTCTCTCTTGACTTTAAATTTATCTGGTTCCGCCCACCATTTCCTGATTGTATCAACCACCGGTACTTCATTTGCAGAAAACCATCTCGGGGTAAAATTTTCCTCTGGTTGGGGTAGCGAGTAGTAGACCTGGGCTTTTGGGCCCTCCAACGTTGCAAAAGCTTTACCTCCACTATCTTGGATTGCGAACCTCTTGGGATCCGTCTTCTGTATGATCCAGTCTAACATTTCTGGGCACGGAAAGATGGCGGGATGTGCCCCTGCTAGGTACAATTTGGATCTCTTGACCTTTAGGTATATTTCCCGGTCCGGGAGATCTTCTGGAAACTCATCTTCTGGTATGGCGAACTCGCGGTATACTTCATACCACCTAAGGCTATCCCCCTTTGCAAAGGTGCAAAGGGTGTCTCTGTATATTGGTGGAGGGGATGTTTGTATGTCTGTGTCTGATTCTTCTTCCACCACCTGCCTACCTTTCTTTCGGGACACCTGAGGTGCCATGTTGCTAGAGTCGGAGAGGACCGGTATCGTGTCTGCTCCAAATTCACCTGTTGCATTCAGGAAAGAATCCCAGGATGATAAAGACATGATGATAATGGCTAAATGCAGTCTACACATGCAGAATTTGATTAATTGTTCTCTTGGGGTTGCAGGGTCGCTGATTAACAAAAGAACTCACATGCGTCCTCGCGACCTTGCGACTAGGTCGCAGGGTCGCAGAGTCGCTAACAGGAGATCGCGCGACTTTGCGACCTTACGACCGGGTCGCTGGGTCGCAGGTCGCACTTGGGCCTGCCGGGGGTTTTCGAATGCGCGCGGTTTTGCGGATAATCTCTCCCTAACGGGAAACATACGCGGTTGGAAAGGGTCTAAACTGGAGATAGGACACAGCCATGAGGATCTGGGCAAGACAAAGGTGACCTTAGGGTTTAGGAGAATCAAAACAACAATAGAACTCAACAGAAAACCCTACATCCTCACCAGCAAGAAATTAAGACCATGGGGAGGCCCAAAATTTCGTAAGAAATGCTCGTGAAGGAAACACAGGGAGGAAATGGCAACTTACCCGGAAGAAAACGCGCCAGTCGACCTGTCAGAGCAATTCCACGATTTTCGCCGTGAGTCACAAATGCGACCTAGCGACCTGCCCTTATAAAAAGGAGTCGCACATGCGAGCATTAAATGAGGTCGCAAGTTGGTTGAGTGCGACCTTGCGACCTTGCGACCCTAGGGTCGCAAGGTCACAAAGGTCGCTGAGTCGCAAATTTCCTTAATTACTTAACCTTGCGACCTTGCGACCTTTGCGACCTGGCGACCTCAAGGTCGCGGGGTCGCCTAGGTCGCATGAGTCGCAACTTCTTCAATTCCGGACCATGCGACCTTGTGACCTGGTGACCTTAGGGTCGCGGGGTCGCACAGGTCGCAGGGGTCGCAATTGTTTCACAGGATGGATTTGCGACTTAGCGACTTGCCCTTCAAAACTTCACTTAGCCTTTTCTCTTTTAGTTTTTTAAAGGGGCTCCAAAAATTTTGAAGTGTGTGTTCTTATTTTTTTGTATTTTTGGAGGTTGTTGTAGGGGCTACAACAAATGGCGATTCACTGGATTAATTCAGAGTCTCTGCCGATGAAGGGTCGATGAGGGAGGAGGGAAGGGTCTAATACTAGCTTGTTCTTTTACCTCAGAGTTTACACCTCCTTTCCTTTGCCACCCCGCATAGTTGCCTGGCCTTTTGGCTTATTGGGTGCAGATCAACCGAATTTTAATTCCTCGCGCTCCAGGACCGAGAGGGTCAGGGAAACCTTGGACAACTGCAGGGTCCGGTACAATTATTTCGTCCTCATGGTGTTGCTCTGCTGCCAGCGAACCTCTCGGCTCCGGCGGAGTCACTGCCTAAGGAGTCATGAACGTTGCTCCGCTGCCAGCGAGCCTGGTCAGTACCCCGGCGGAGTCGTTACATCACCTCTCTGCGCAGGAAGCCTTTCTCAATCCTTTACCCTTTATTTGTGTGCGATTGCACTTATTTGAGAATGTGCCTGTAGCACTTATTTAGATGGGCATATTTTTCCTGGGCGGATGAGGGATCCCGACTTATTTTGCTTACAGAGAGGTTGCTCCTGGTCTCATATGAGGACTTGGGTTTTTCCCGGATGACCTGCAATTCTCTTGAGTTAGCCCTATTCCCTCACGATCCGGTTGCTGCTATGCAAGACCTTCTCTGCCTGCACCCTTCGAAGCCGCTAGGTGGTTCCTTATGCTTGAAGACTCCAGTAAGGCCGTGTACTATCCTTGGGTGCCTATTACAAGCGAGTTTTGACTGCTCCGTGTTTCGCGGGAAGGGCCTTTCATCAGCATAGAACCTATCAAGGAGTGAGCCAGTTGCGGGCAGTTTAGACAAGGTTTTCCTTGTAGATTTAGAGAAAGAGTGTTTTTTTTTTTTTTTTTTTTTTTTTTAATACAAGAAAAAAAACAAAATGCGACTTTTATAATACAGGGGGGGGAAACATCCCCTTGAGGGCTACTCAAGTAAAATAGTGTTTGAGGTCATGCCCGTTTACCGGGAGGACCTCGACTTTTCCTTCCAGAGTTTGCAATCGGAAAGTATGGGGACCCACCTTTTCTTTAACCTGAAAGGGACCTATCCATAGTGCTTGAAATTTGGCATGTTTTCCTTTCTCTTCGTGAGCTTTATCCCACTTTAGGACAAGATCTCCTACTTCAAATTTGTTATCTCCTGCAGACTTTTTATCGAACCATTTCTTGATCCGACTCTGGTGGATGGCGAATTTCTCCCGGGTTTTCTGCCTTTCCTCTTCTAATTTCAGCAGGGTGTCAATGCGGGTTTGTAAAGCGGAGCAAGGGGTACCATGACACTCTTGAGACAACTGCAGAGCGGGAAGAGACAAATTGGGCGGGAGGACAGCTTCTTTCCCGTACACGAGAAAATATGGTGAGGTGCCTATTGAGGACTTAGGGGTGATGCGATCAGCCCAGAGTGCATTTTGGAGAGCATTGTGCCAGTTGCGTTGGTGAGACAGAAGGGTTTTTTTAATGATGCGAATCAGATTTTTATTTGTTGATTCTGCTAGACCATTTCCTTGGGGATAGTACTTTGCAGAGTGGTTAAGAACAATGCCATTTTCCAACGCAAAATCATATAATTTAAAAGATGAAAAATACGTTGCATTATCAAAAACCAAGGAAGTTGGAACGCCAAACCTGGTAATGATGGAATGAGTGACAAATTGCATTACCTCCTGATCGTTGATTTGGCGTAACGGTACTGCTTCAACCCACCTGGTGAAATAATCAGTAGTCGTTCGAATGTACCGGTGTTGCTTAGATGAGTGGGGTAAAATCTCACCAATGACGTCCAGACCCCATTGTTGAAAAGGTTCTTCTACTGCTACTGACAACAAAGGGGCAGTGGGACGCGCTTCTCGGCTTGCGAATTTCTGGCATTGAATGCATTTCCGAACATATGCGTGGGCATCTCTGAAAAGGGTTGGCCAATAATAACCTGCACGCATAATTTTATGGGCAGTGGTATCCCCGGCGAAATGACCTCCTGCTGGTCCATCGTGCAACTCGGTTAAGACTTTCTGAGCTTCATCATGTTCCAGGCAGCGTAACATGACCCCATCGGAATGTTTCTTGAAAAGCTTCCCTTGGATTATCTGGTAAGACGCAGCTTTGAGTCTGATTGCACGTTTCTGCCGGGCATCTAGATCTGAGTCCAACACACCGTGTGCCAAATATCCCGAAATATCTGAGTACCAAGAAGGGTTCCTTACCTGAGGCATGACGTCAGTTTGGTACATATCAATTTCTTGTTCCCAATTATCTTCTTCACTCCGTTGGGAACTTGCGGCCTCTGCAGCCATTTGGCATAAACCTTGCCCTTTAACTGTGCGTGCTGGCTTAAACTCTAAGTCGTATTCTTGCATACACGCAACCCAGTTCCCTCGTCTCTCGCCCAGCTCCTGCTGCATGAACAGTGAGCGAACAGCTGGGTGGGGAACGTAAACTGTGACATGGTTTTTCAAGATGTACGGTCTGAAATGTTTGACCGCTTTATATACCGCATAGGCCTGTTTCTCGATTTCAGGATAATTTAATTCAGCTCCCTGCAAACCGGTGCTCATGAATGAAATGGGACGCTCGTCATTATTTCTGTCCTTTTGTGTGAGTACGGCTGCCAGGGACGAATCCGAAGCGAAAGTATACAAGCTGAAATCGCTGCCGAAATCTGGGCTCTGGAGGGAAGGTGCTTCGGCTATCGCTTTCTTGATCTGGTCGAAAGCTTCCTTTTCGGGTTGATTCCATTTGAAGGTAGCACTTTTCTTTATCATTCCCTGAAGTGGCTTCACTATCTGGGCGAAATCTGATATAAACTTACGTACAAAATTGATCTTGCCCAAAAAGGATTGCATTGCTTTCTTACCACTGGGGGGAGGGATTTGAGCAATGGCTTTCGCACGTTCTGGATCAACGACAATGCCTTGCTTAGTTATGATATGACCTAGCAGATTTCCTTCTGCTACGGCGAAAATACTCTTCTTTGGGTTGAGCGAGATACCGTATTTTCTGCACCTTTCGAAGATCTGTCTGAGGTGACGCATATGATCCCCCCAATGTTTAGAAAACACAGTAACGTCATCCAAGTAGACCACCACAATTTGGCCTATCAGACCTCTGAACGCTATATCCATAGCTCTTTGGAAAGTTGCTCCTGCATTGATTAATCCAAAGGGCATACGCCTGAATGCGAAGGTTCCCCACTTAGTCCGAAAGGTAGTCTTCAACCTATCTGGTTCAGCCACCAGTACTTGATTGTAGCCAGAGAAACCATCCAACAAAGAGAACATTTTTGACCCGGACACTGCTTGTAATATTTGCTCCATAGGGGGCACCGGGTAATTATCTTTATTCGAGGCCCTGTTTAAGTTTCGGAAGTCCACACACAAACGAATTTCACCTGACTTTTTCCGCACTGGAACCAAATTGGACACCCATGTGGAATGGCAAACTTTAAAGATAATGCGTGCATCTAAAAGTTTTTTGAGTTCCTTCAGAATCAATGGTTCCATCGTAGGATGTACTTTCCTGAGCTTTTGTTGGAAAGGTTTTACATTTTCTTTGATGGGTATCACATGTTGTATGATTCAAGTATCATATGTGCGTAAGTCCTCATATGTCCAAGCAAACACGTCACGATACTTGCGAAATAGCTGAGTGAAATCCTGAGCCTCTTAGGGGAAGCAGTCCTTCTCGAGGTTGACGAATTTAGGATTATCCTCTGATCCCAAGTTCACTTGTCGATGGGCTAAGATAGAGCTCTGTACTTTGGCATTTGGGGGCCCACGGAAACGATTTTGCAGATCGAAAAGCTTCTCAAGGGATACCACCCCTTTAGGCATGGAGTTTCCTTTGACTTGCTCGTACTCCTTTGCATAGCTTGGTCATGCTCATCTTCATCTATAGCAGCGTCTTTGAATATCTCTGAGTTACACATAAAATCCAGCACCTGTTGATCATCATCGAAAACACGCAAGTTAGTGATATTTTCTGGCACGGAGGGTTTATACATAACCTCAATAGAAAAACCATCCCTCAAAGGGGTAAATCTAGCGGCAGCATTAGCCAGAGTATCTGCCACTGCATTATGCATTCTTAGAACAGATTTAATTCCAAAAGCGTCAAAAGTAGAAATTAGCCGCAATACCTCTTGTTGATACACCTTTAAATGTGGAGACAAACAATGAATAGTATTGCGTACCTGCCGAGTGATAATCTCGGAGTCTCCAATGACCTGTAAGCATTTTACCTTCAAATCCAGCGCCTTTTTAAGCCCAAGGATCAAAGCTTCATACTCAGCAGTGTTGTTAGTGCTTTGGAACTCCAGCCGACAAGAGACTAAGAATTTTTTCTTACGGGGATCAAGCAAAACGCAGCTAGCGCTAGAACCATCGAGATTTTTGGAACCGTCGTAATACAAGGTCCATATGTCACTTTCCGGGCCCTTGGGGGTAGTGGATTTCGGAGGAATTTCGGCTTGGTGTGAGATAGTTTGGGCTTGTTCTTCTGCGACGAGTGCCATTTCAGATTGGACCTCGGAACCTACTGAAGACTGAGGAGGTCGGTAACATCCAAAAATGGACTCCAGGAAACACACATCGAGTTCCTCCTGGGCAAAGCTGATGGGTTCATTTGTGGCATCCAAATCAGTTACAGTGTGTTTCATGTATGGTTCGCTTTCGACTCTGATTTGATTATTTCTCCCTTTGTAAGGTAGCCATAAGTGGGACCAATCTGTGGCGAAGTATCCTTGCAACTTGCTAGACCAGTCTCTACTAAGTAGTACACCATAGGCTTCGGGGATGTCAACAACCACAATATCAATACATTGATGGACTCTAGAGTCAGATGAGAGGCGGATGATGACATTGTTTAATTCTCCAACGGCTGGTACTTGTGATCTGTCAAGTTGAATGATTTTTGCGTCAGTTTTCTCTGGGAGAATGTTGAGTTTCTTGCACACAGATAGAGGCATGACATTCGTGGATGCACCGGAGTTAACGAGACAATTGTGAACGTTGAAGTTAAACATCTCAAAAGACAAGAGAAAGGGAGGGGTGGATCCTCTCGAATTCGTGTTGACAGCGTTCACTATAGACTGGATATCTGGACTGGTTTGTGCAGATGTGTTGCTGACATTTTTCGTATTTTGGTTGTTGGCGAAAGCTTTTAGAATAAGTTCCTTTTGATTCGTGATGCGGGCCAACTCGTAGAGTGAGATATTAGCTCTGGTCTTTTTCATGTCCTCCACTATGTTATAGCTAGTATCAGTTTGGGGACTAGGTTCGGTAGTGGTTTTCGAGGGTTCCACCGGGAGCTTGCTCTTGTGACTTGCTTTGCTGATACTATTTGTGGGTTTCTCCGGCGTAGCTTGTCCTTCGTTTCCAGGGGGAAGAATTTTCCTTAGGAAGGCCCTTTTCTTGTCTTCATATGATTGTTCGGGGATAGATCCTTTGCTTCTAAGACTATAATTTCGAGTGGGCTGAGCCTTGGGGCTGCCTGCCATGTTGATATCAATGGGAACAAGACTCTCCCCCCTGCGTATTATATCAAAAGTTAGAACAGAGGCTCCTGGTTCCCCATCTAGGAGCGAGCCTTCATCTCGATCAGAAACATCATCCTCTGTCTGGTTTCCCGGAGTTTGGTCATCCAAAAGTTGGTTAACCACCGTGGTCATGTTGCCAATCCATTGCGGGCACGTTTTTTCAGAGTGGGCAGCTTGGTGAAAAGAGCAAAAATTATCCTTCCCTATCTCTTCCACGTTGAGAGCAGCGCTGGAGTTTGACGGAGGTCTGCTGGTGTTGGGATTACTTTTCTTGAAAAAGGGTTTTGGAGGTTTAGTAGAAGTTGATGTCTCAATGCCTTTTCTCTTCAAGTTAGAGACCTCATTCGTTAGTAGTTTGAGGGTCTTGGCCATACTCTCGAAATCAAAAGTTTCTTTCTCTCTATTAGGGGTGGAAGAGTGACCTTTTTTAGCGATTGGTTTGTGATCATCCTTTCCTTCGTGGTCCATGACTCCTATCGACAACATGTATTTTTATACCGCGAGAGCAGCAGCGTAATTTGCTGTAAGGGTAGCGCGGGCTTCACGTTTGATGAAAATGGCAATATCCCTAGGGAGAGCTTTAGTATAGTAGTCGATGGTGATAGAATCGTCCAATGCTAAGTTTGGGGGAAATTTTTGCAATATTGTGGCGAAGCGTTGGTTAAAGTCTTTAACTTTCTCTTTTCTATGACACTTGATAGTGCTTAACTCTGTGAGGAGCATAGAGGGTGTTTTATCTTCTGCAAACTTTTGCAGGAACATGCGACGGAACTGGTCCCAGGATGTAATAGAAGCACTGGGTAGGGACCGATACCAGGTGGCCGCATGGTTTACAAGAGTGTGTGGGAACATTCTACATGCGACATCATCGGACTGAACTCTCATGATTTGTAGAGACAGATAGAAACTACTAATATGATCTTCCGCTGATGTGCCTTTCTCAGGATCGAACTTAGGAAGATGTTTCTCTGGGTGTCTAGGCATATCATGGAGAGGACCTAAAAGAGACAATGGGGATTGAGCCATCCAGGCTAAAGGCTGCACCCTCCTGGGGTGCTGATGATATCGAGTTTCTGCCTCGGACTCACTTCCCGTCCCTGACACTGATGATCCTTCATGATGGCGAGAGTGCTCATCTCGGTGTCTTTCACGGTTATTCATGTTTCTAAAATACTCCCAGTTGTGGGGAGGGGGCCTATTTTGGTTTTGGTGGTGATGATGGTTGGGTTGGTGTCTCCGGCCGCGAACTATATCTCCTCTACCTCCACGTCCGTGACCCCTGTTGACCCCACCCTCATTTCTTCGAGGCCTATTTCCTTCCCTCGCATTTCTTCGGGCTGTGTTACCTTCTCTTTCAATTCTTCGACCCCCTTCTCCTTCTTCTGGTGGAGAATACACTTGGTTGTTGTTCCACTGATGTAAGTCAGGTTGAGGTTCGGGGAAAGGTTCTATATCAGGGAAACCTTCACTATCTTGGAGAATGGGGTAATTTTCTTGGACAGCCCGCCCGAGGTCTTCAATCATGGAGTTCACAAGTTCAGGTATGGTGCTAACTAGCACGCCATTACGAGTGATGTTCTCGGATGGGGTCCTAGTGTGGGCTAGGAATTCCATGATTTGAGCATACCGTAAATCCCTGACGAGATTGCGGGCGACTGGGCGTAAGGATCTTAACTGTTCATTTGTGATTTCAAAATATTGAGCCTCCTCCCTTGGAATATCTTCCAAGGGGGGAAGATGAGGTTCGTTATTTATGATCTCCCGGTGGGGAGTTTGTAACGGAATGTCAGTTGTATGCTGGGAGGATGCCATGGCCCTCCTTCTAGCGCCAAATCTGTTGACGGGAAAATATGTCCGGCCAACAGTAGGGGATCTCCCCGGTAGAAAGTCCCAATTAGACTTTGAACCGTTTGGAGTACAGATCCCGTCTGGGGTGTGGGTCCGGCTACCGCTTAAATGAATTTCTCTTCGGTCTCGAACAACCTGATTGAATCTGCAAACATACACTTATTCACATGATACAGAATACATGACTGATGTATCAAACCAATATATGACAATGTGCGTAGCAAGGTAATAAACAAAATGCATATGCCCAGGAAGTGTCGTTAACAACACATCTATGGGGTACTGCATGAAAGATAATCTGACCACCAAAGAAACAGTTCTTTATGGTGAGAATATCCCTTAACTTTCCGAAAGATATAACGAAATGCTAATAAAACAGTTCAGTAACATTCATCATAAGAGTAAATAGTAAACTTGAGCATCATCAACACAATCACAGATAGCTATGGAGCATAAATGATACTATTAATAACACAGATTCATTAATCAAACGATATTCTGAAACTGTACGCAGAATACACACAGTGTTGTCACAGCTAAACACATCATCCAATCAAAGGGGTTTTAACAAGTATTTGTATTACATATGTCAAGAGTATGATTCTTCAATTACAATGCAATATTGCTCTTCATTCCACAAAAGAGAGGCCCGTAACTATGTGCCCAACAGGGGTATTTATAGATCCAAGAAACACCCTTTGGGGCTTTTCGACGCTTCGACTTCCTGACGGTTCAGCTGCCTTGCGACCTTGACGGACAATGCGACCTGCGACCCAAAAGATTGCGACCTGCGACTTAGGCGCCGGTGCGACTTGCGACCTGGGGGACAAATGTGACCTGCGACCCAGCAGTTAAGCTATGGAGGTGGTCGCGTAATTGAGAGGTCTGGAGCGTCTATCTTCTTCTCCTTGAGGAAGTCTTGCCAGGCCTGCTAATCTGCTGCTATAGGAGAGACTAGAGAGATTTCTTCTTTTAACCGATGCGTACATTCCAAAGCATTCGGTATCAGAGTCTCCTTCTTCTGGGAAATCTGGATGGAGAGGGAGGCAAGCTTGGTATAAATTTGTACTGGCGTGACAAGCAGCCGGTTTAGGTTCTCTTGTGATGCCTCAAATTCTGGTGCTGCGGCAGCTTGTCTCACGGGTTGCAGAAAAGACTGAATTTCCTGATCTACCTGCTCCCAGTCTTTAGTTTCGTCCAGTGCCCCCAACGATGGAATGTGATGTAGAGCGTTCATGGAGTCTATACCACTGATCAGGTGATTATATGCAGACACCACTTTGTCCAAGTCTTTGGCCAGCTTGTCTTTGGACTGCATCTTCATCCAGATTTGTACTTTGGCGTCTTGTGTGTGACCCCAATCCTTCCTAGGCACATTTTCGGGAGCTTGCTGGTACTGCGCTGTCCAGTTTATCATTTTGTCTAAAGCTACCGAGGCTTCCCTGAGCTGCTCATGCTTCTGTTTGGTTTCCGCTCGTGCCTCTGCCAACGGGGCCACTGTTTGTTTTAGGGTGAGCATTCCCCTATATACTTGCTTCATGGTCGTTTCCAACACATCACACTCTTTCAGGACCGCCAGTGGGACCTCATTGACTTGGGAAGGCTTACCTTGGAGCTGTCGTATCTCACTCTCCAGTATTGATTTCTCCTGTTCCGCTGCTTTTAGCCTGTTTTGTAGGGAAATAATCTCCCTGCTCATTCTAGTGACATTTTCCTCTGTGGCCGCGGAAAAAGCGGTGCCTGCTGATGCTATCATTACCGGGTTAGTCCTGGTATCCGGGACGATGTCCTTTTCAGTGGCGACCGTAGATATGGCGGGATGGCTTTGCGCCAAGGATTTTCTTCTCTCTTGCCGTATTTTGAAAGAGAATTGGTCAAATGTCAATCTAGTCAGGTCGAAGACCTCTTCCTCTTGTTCCCCGGGAAAATCGTCATCAGGGAGGATACTTTTCTTGCCACTCGGAGGAATGTCCAGGGGAGATATGTTGATATCATCTATCAGTTCATCCTCTTTATCCTGTGTTTGTCCTTTTCCTTTCTCCTTTTTCCGGCGCTCGGCTTCTGCCTTGTCATGCTCCTCCTTCTTCCTGCGTTCTGACTCTGCCTCTGCTTCTTTTTCAGCTTTTCTCTTTCGCTCTGCTGCGGCGGCTTGTTCTGCCTTCTTTTGACAATCGACTTTGTCAAGTTCTTCCTTAAGTGCTTGTTCTGCCGCCGCCTGTGCTTCCTTTTCCTGTCTTTCCTTTTCCTCAGCCTGTTTCTTTTTCCGCTCTGTCCTTGCATCTTTTCTACGTTTCTCTTCATCCTCCTTTATTTTATTTTCCTCCTCCTTCTTGGCTTCAGCTTCAGCTCCCCTTTGCTGATCCGAGGTGTCAGGCCCTGTACTAGTCCGCTTTTTCTTATCTTTGGAGGAAGAAGAGCATCCTAGTTTATGGCTCCTGTCTTCTAAATTTTGGTGATCCTCTTCTTCTCGGTCAGAGTCAATCCCCGGAGCTAGTTTCCTGTCTGCGTTGTACTAGTTTCTTTTTTCGTCCTCTACCGGACGCTCGACATGCTGATAACTCCATTTAAAATTGGCCCTTTTACAATGCTCAGGAACTATCCTGACTGGGTCATAAATTCGGCAATCCAGATTCCTAAAGTGATAACCTTTTATCTCTTCCCCTTCACGCCCTACTTCTTTGGAGTCCTTGACTGTGTAAGCACCAATGGTGAGGGGTAGAGCGGGCCAAGGTTTCTTCTTCCCTTTGGAAAGGACATTGGAGAAGCCCGAGGTCATCTGGAAATATACCTCCTGCATGAGCACCTTATCGGTAATAAACTTAGGCAGAGCATGTGGTGCTTTGAATGTGCCAAATACTCGGATGATTGTATATTCAGCGAATGGAAACCAGTGCGCCACCTGACCTAGTGTCTCCATTTCTCGCCAAGACATGCAGGGGGTGTCTTGACCAAATAGTTTCCCGTAAAGGGCGGGAATGAATATCTGAGAGATTTGCTCAATATCTGACTTGTACCTGGACTCCCAGAATACCTTCGTCTGCAAATGGATTGCCTGGGTCTGTTCGGAGTCCCAATTATGTGGCCATCCCTCAACATGCAGTTGGGCACAGACAGCATCTAATAAATACGAAGCCATATAAAATTCTAACGACGTTCCCTCATCTGGGGCTAAAGCCGAAGCCAAATTTGTTTGCATTGAGCCCACTAATATACCACCCCAATTGAATCGAGTGTCGTGCACCGTCATGTGTTCCATTATAGTTGCCCATGCGCCGTTGAAAGTGGTGGCGTCCGGACGTCCGTACATTCTGCAAAGCATGGTGGCCACTAATTTATACACTTTCCTCAGACTGGCCACCGGGTACTCCTGGTCTCTCTTGACTTTAAATTTATCTGGTTCCACCCACCATTTCCTGATTGTATCAACCACCGGTACTTCATTTGCAGAAAACCATCTCGGGGTAAAATTTTCCTCTGGTTGGGGTAGCGAGTAGTAGACCTGGGCTTTTGGGCCCTCCAACATTGCAAAAGCTTTACCTCCACTATCTCGGATTGTGAACCTCTTGGGATCCGTCTTCTGTATGATCCAGTCTAACATTTCTGGGCACGGAAAGATGGTGGGATGTGCCCATACTAGGTGCAATTTGGATCTCTTGACCTTTAGGTATATTTCCCGGTCCGGGAGATCTTCTGGAAACTCATCTTCTGGTATGGCGAACTCGCGGTATACTTCATACCACCTAAGGCTGTCCCCCTTTGCGAAGGTGCAAAGGGTGTCTCTGTATATTGGTGGAGGGGATGTTTGTATGTTTGTGTCTGATTCTTCTTCCACCACCTGCCTACCTTTCTTTCGGGACACCCGAGGTGCCATGTTGCTAGAGTCGGAGAGGACTGGTATCGTGTCTGCTCCAAATTCACCTGTTGCATTCAGGAAAGAATCCCAGGATGAGAAAGACATGATGATAATGGCTAAATGCAGTCTACACATGCAGAATTTGATTAACTGTTCTCTTGGGGTCGCATGGTCGCTGATTAACAAAAGAACTCACATGCGACCTCGCGACCTTGCGACTAGGTCGCAGAGTCGCAGAGTCGCTAACAGGAGATCGGCGACTTTGCGACCTTGCGATCGGGTCGCTGGGTTGCAGGTCGCACTTGGGCCTGCCGGGGGTTTTCGAATGCGCGCGGTTTTGCGGATAATCTCTCCCTAACGGGAAACATACGTGGCTGGAAAGGGTCTAAACTGGAGATAGGACACAGCCATGAGGATCTGGGCAAGACAAAGGTGACCTTAGGGTTTAGGAGAATCAAAACAACAATAGAACTCAACAGAAAACCCTACATCCTCACCAGCAAGCAATTAAGACCATGGGGAGGCCCAAAATTTGGTAAGAAATGCTCGTGAAGGAAACACAGGGAGGAAATGGAAACTTACCCGGAAGAAAACGCGCCAGTCGACCTGTCAGAGAAATTCCACGATTTTCGCCGCGAGTCACAAATGCGACCTAGCGACCTGCCCTTATAAAAAGGAGTCGCACGTGCAAGCATTAAATGAGGTCGCAAGTTGGTTGAGTGCGACCTTGTGACCTTGCGACCCTAGGGTCGCTAGGTCGCAAAGGTCGCTGAGTCGCAAATTTCCTTAATTACTTAACCTTGCGACCTTGCGACCTTTGCGACCTGGCGACCTCAAGGTCACGGGGTCGCCTAGGTCGCATGAGTCGCAACTTCTTTAATTCCAGACCATGCGACCTTGCGACCTGGCGACCTTAGGGTCGCGGGGTCACACAGGTCGCAGGGGTCGCAATTGTTTCACAGGATGGATTTGCGACTTAGCGACTTGCCCTTCAAAACTTCACTTAGCCTTTTCTCTTTTAGTTTTTTAAAGGGGCTCCAAAAATTTTGAAGTGTGTGTTCTTATTTTTTTGTATTTTTGGAGGTTGTTGTAGGGGCTACAACAGAGGGTAAAAAGTCCTAAAAGTAAAATCAAAGGACTTAGAAAAATATAAACCCCAAAAGAAAAGAAATAAGACCTGAAAGTGAGCAAATCCAAATGCCACTAATTTTACTTTTACTGCAAGAATAATGATTTATGTGCAGAGTGTCAATAAATTCCATAATCCATGAACAGCTAAACTGTTTAATGTTAACTTTTCATGTTTTAGATAGAGAATAAAGATTTTTCAAACATTTTAAAATTAACAAATTAGTAGATAGGTAGAGAATAATGAGGAGTTCAAAAATTTAATCTGAGCCCTCGAATGAAATAAGGTAGACTTAGATAGTTATATGCTTTGAGAGAAAAAAAATTTAAGGTTTCAAGCCTAAATGCACCTACAAAATGAAGAAAAAAATGTTAGAAATAAAATTGGGTAGGTAGAAAGCAGTTGAGAAATCATGTAATAAAGCATCAACGAGAAAAATCACTAATTTCCCCTCCCCTATAGGTATTCTGTGTTCTAAACTATCAGTCAAAAAGGCTCAGAGCATTTCTCTGACTTTTGTTGGGACCGAACCCAAGGCTTGATGACTGATTAGTGCAAAATATTGAGTTCATACATTAAATCCACATTTCTCAACATTTACCCTTCATTCACACATTAAAACCCCTTTTTCCTAAGTAAGGACACATTCTTACTTACTAAAATTGAAAACCCTAAAGTAATTAATTTCCCTTCAAAATCATTCATAAAACCCTCAAAATTACATTTATCCTAAGTATTAATGAAATAATACAAAAGATGAGCAATGCTTTATTTTTCACGTTTTACTTAGAGATAACATGTGTTTTATTTTCATTTTCACTACCCTTTTCATATTAAATTTTAACGTATTTTTATTAAATCCCTAATTTACCCTCCCGTAGATATCGATTCCCCTATATCTAAATAACCCCAAAAATACCCACTATTTTAAAGTTTAGACCATAGTTTATTATCCCCACGTGCATAAAATAAAAACCCCACCTACGAATCCTTTGGTCTAAACCTATCTCTATTGAAATACCTCGCCCCTATAGTTTTTAAACTATTCAAAAGGTTTTAAACTATATAATATATAATAACCGTGCCCACATATTTCAAACATTTACAAAAATGTTTTAAAATAAAAACATTACCCCTCCGCTATATTATTTAACGTCTAAAGGCTTTAAACTTTATTAAAGCATAGTTTTATAAAGCCTAAAACCATTCCCACCACATATAAAATCCCAGTCCCACTACTATTATCCCAATGCAACTCCCAAATTAATCTCGACCCTTCGCTTTCAACTTACAGATCCGACGATTCATATCTAATATCGCGCAGATAAGTTGCGCATTACTCCAACCACCAAATCTGCGTGAAATGGGTGGTTTCCCCTTAACCTCTATCCTCCACGTGCCATTCAATCATTGGATCATGTGGGTTAAGCCAAAAACTGCTTACCACTCAATCTCTACATGATAACCAATCTAGTTTTAACCCTTTGAATTCCGAAACCACTCCCCCCGCCTGATGCGACCTGCATTCAATGTCTGATTAATACGACCAAGATACATAACAAAACCTTCAAAATATATTCATTTCATATCATTCTTGTACATTTAACCCTCTACAAAGTTCCCCTGACTGTAAGAAACCCTGTAAAAACCATTTTCCACCATTTTTCATGCCCGAAACCTCCAAAATTTTCCCAATAAACCTTTGAATATTGTTGAGGATCTACGCATTTCTCCAGAAAATCTACAGAAGTTTTGTTTTACTGATAACCTCAAAAACCATTATGAAGCCCGATACCTGCATACTACAAGTATTTTTCTCAAATTTGAACCTGCAATCGATTTGGAAGACCTTTAAAGAACAAAAACACATTCAAATATCTAAAATTATCCTAAGGAAACTGCCAAAAAGCCCCAAAAACAAGCCAACCCCTATCAAATTTTTCCCAAAAACCTTTTTTTACTATTGCGCGCTATTTTGAAATGAAATTGTAAGTTTTTTATAGTTTGATGAATTATTTCAATCTTTAAGTCAAACCAGAAATCCTCTAAAGGTAGCCAAAAATATTTTGCCTGACATTAGAAGACTTTTTCAACCCAATTATTCACTGAACAACTCAAGAAACCCTTGTTTCTTATTTAAAACCAGTAAAAGGCTAAAAAATCCTTTTGAAGAATCCAAATTTAGAAGGAAAAGCCCAAATAAAGACCATTCTTTGACTATTTTCATCCAAGAGCCTCTGTTAAAATAAAAAATACTTCTGCAAACTGTTTAAACTTGCAGAAGTAGCCAGAATGACAAAAAAGGCAGAGTTCCAGAAACACTTTGCAACTGATCCCAAACTTTCTGTGCCTAGTTCAAACCATTTTTCACAGTCTTTTCCCATCATCAAATCCATCATCCCTCCATGAAGACCTATGTCTTATTAACAATTATTTTGTTTTGCAAGTCATTAGCAAAATGAGAATTTGGATAAAACAATATAAATACCAGTTAAAGATCTATTTCTCCAAAAGTTCCCAAAGAAAAGAATTTTAAATGATATTCCTTAACAAAAGATTCCAGGCAACAGAACAGAAAGAAGTCATTTATGCAAAGAGAGATAAATTGCACAGTGAATGGCAAAAGTGAAATAAGAATTCACAATGACAATGAAAACATAAACAATCAAAGAGCATCTGAGTTAAAGTGTATCAGATGAAAGTCAGAGTGAAAGTCAAATTAGACAAAGTTACAGAGCAGTCAAGGTAAACAGTAAAAGTAAATAAAGAGGCAGTAAATGGTAAATAGAGATGAAAATCATTTCAAAAACAATGAATTTTATCCAAAGTGAAAGTAAAAACAGTTAAAAGAACAGCAAGGTTACTAGATGAAAACAGAGCATGAAGGGACATTTTTGTAGAAATTTCCTGTTTAAGTCATAGTTTTAAAGAAACTATTGTGGACAATACAAGATGAATTTTACAAAACTGAAGGAGTTTTATGTTCCTAAGATCTCTAAATACAAAAACCTCTCTCTCTTTTCTAACAGCGATTATGGGTTTGGAAATATTAAACAATATGTGAAAGCACTTTTTACAGAAAATTCCTATTAAGTCATCATTTTGCAGAGAATGTTGTGGCCAATCTTAAATACATGTTACAAAACTGAAGGAGGTATTTGTTCCTAAGAGACACATATACAAAAACCTATCTCACATTTTTCACAGGTATTACAA
Organism: Pinus albicaulis; assembly: GCA_034641835.2. Taxonomy (NCBI): domain Eukaryota; kingdom Viridiplantae; phylum Streptophyta; class Pinopsida; order Pinales; family Pinaceae; genus Pinus; species Pinus albicaulis. The sequence goes on from CM076571.1 coordinate 49,083,565, forward strand.
AATGAGAGATACATGCACATATTTACAGCCTATGTTTCAGACTGTGGAAAACTCTGTTTTATACATATTGTTGTAGAGCCTATTGTGAACAGCTGAAGAAGAATTTTATGGAAATGAGAGAGGTTTATCTCAAAAATATATTTATGTACAATAACCTCTTTCACTTTTTTTATTTCTATTTCGGATTGATAAATAAAAATATATCATTGGACCCAAAGTTTGCAAAATTACTAGAGCAGAATGCACAAAGAAAGGAGACGGCTAGTGACTTGGATGCCTCATCATCAACTAAGAGTTGAGATCAAATTCGAATTCTCCTCTCTGTCATCACATATCCATAAAAATTGGTTCCAAATAGATGCATTAGTTTCGAGGGTCCTTTACTTAAGTTCTATTTATGTAAAACAATTGGAGATATTTGTAAACCAATCTTGATATTTTTTTAAGATATTTTAGTTTAAGAATTTGTATAAATACTTCATCCTTTGAAGTATTATTGTGGAATAAATTGCTAGAGATTGTTATAGTTATTTTTTTTGGACTTGAAAGATTTTTTGTGTCGAATTTTGAGTAGCAGGCTCGATCAAACCAATTGGCATCATACTTTAGGATTCCTGTGATGAGCTATTTGGAGTGAAGTATTTCCTTACTTGTTATTGTTATCTTTCTTTGTTACATGCATCCATGTATGTTTTTTCTATATCTGAATGAATAACTAGGAGTATTACTACAGGATTTGTTGAGAGCACCCTATTTTTAACTAGTTATCATTTATATGTTTTCCTCTGATTTCTAGTGTAGGGAACCCTTAATTTCTCCCTCTCTCATTTGACCTCTTCCTACTACTTCCTTTTCCGAATTTAAAGATTCTTAAATGCCCTTTATCCCAATCATACCACCTCAAAAAAATAACTTTCCAAGATCTCCAAGGGTTATCTACCTTGCCCTGAAGACATTTGACCTTTTTGCCTTGATCCCAGTCCTGTTTGCTTGATTTTGACTCCATAACCCAATGGACAAATAGATTTCCCACTATCCATCCTTTCAAGTGTTTTTTCCCACCAAATCTACCAAAACAAAACCAAACCTACACTTCCATAACTAGCCTAATATTCACAAATTAAAATAAAGTTAAACTTTAAAGAGAGAGCCCTCTCTAAACCCTAGGAAGGCTAGGTCCTAGAGTTTGAATTTTGTTTTTGGTTACCTCGGTGAGTTCTCTCTTGAACCTAGAGAAATTACTGAGTGATAATGGCTACTACGGGTGCTTTTTTAACTGTTGTGGCCTCCTAAGGGGTGATAGGGATTATCCCTATAGAAGTGATGCCAGAACTTCCTAACATGGCTGGTGGGACCAATTACCACACAAGTATTGCAAAAGTCATGTTTGGCTAAGTAATAGTTGCCAAGACTTTCTTTGACACAAAACTAGGTGGGGGATATAAAAATGGTGTTTGTGCGATGGCGTAGGGTAGGAATGTTGTTCCAATGGCTTCAGTCGTTGTACTACTTGTTTACACATCCGGTATAGTTTCGTTGTTTGATGATAACATCATGCACACTAGTCCCCCCGTGATTTTTGGGGTTCCTTCTGGTATGATAGGGGGATCCCCTAGGAATGATTCTAGGGTAGATGATGGTTTGAATTGGCCAATGCCAAATTCTTGATACCACGTGAGAGATTCTGTAGTTGTGTCTATGTAAGGTAAAATGACATCGAGAGCCGTCGTGGGTTTCTTATCATATTATGTAAGCTATTCGATGGTGATGATTCGATATTCATGGGGGAACATCATCACCCACAAGACAGAGTATGACATTGTAGTCATGGCATACATATAACTCTGCCCTAGGAGTATATTGTAGTCTAGTTGTGCATCCAAGACTTCAATGTATATAAGTATTGTATTTCTAGCCAAGTTTACATGGACATTCTAATATAGACCATTGGGGTCGGAAGGTCGACCATCGTATGCTCTAAGCATAATTTTGGATGGTTTCAGTTCAGGTGATCAAAACTTCTGCCAAATGGATTTGGACATGACGCATGTAGATGCTCCTTCATCAATGATGCATCAGTGTATGGTGATGTTTTGGACTGACACCAATATTTGGAAGGAGACTAGAGAAGGAATCTCGGGGCTTGCTTTGTCTAGGTCAAAAGCCACTAGGCGTGAATTGGAAGGGTCGATTGTGCCTAATGTAGAAAGTAGGGCTTTTCGTTGTTTTGGGCATGATTGCAGCACTTCTAAGACTGACATGACAGTGGGTGATTGTGCCAAAATCATCCTATGCTATATTTATGGTTAGCTTTTGAGTGGTGTCCTACGCACCTGGTTGGCCACTTGATTGTTTTTGTAAGCGGCTCTATAGGTACTTTGGATATGGTTAACGATGCAGTAGGTGCACTTGTGCTCATACCTGATGGGTTGGAATCTGGGGGGGGGTGTCATAGTTCCTATTCCTTGTCTGAAAGAACATTTCTTCATTAATAATGTAAATTTCGTGGTTTCCACTCTCGGTATTGTTTTGGGGTGGTTATTGTTGTTGGGTGTTAACGACTCCTTGGTGGGGGAAGGTTCCTACATTACCACAGGTTGTTGGGTTACTCCCCCATGTCTGCATTTACCCTAAATTTTTTTCAGTTCATGGAATTCAGGATAGTGATGAGTGTAATATTCATTTTCAGGAATTTCCACAATATCTCCAATGAGGACGTTGTATAAGGAAAAAAGTGCAAAAATAATGTAGACCAGGACTTGTATCCTCTAATATATGTTTTATGTAGCTTAAATATAGAATGGCATCAGAAAAAAAATCACTCTAGCTACTCTAAACATATCTCCCCAACTCATACATGCATAAAAGCACCCCAATCCCACTGCTTCATAAAATAGAAATGCCGGAGACTGCAAAAACGTTATTTTTATTATGGAATCTATAGAAAAATTTATTTTAATATATATCTAGAGCTTTCATTAAGCATGGAATCAAAAATGAGAGTTTAAATGCCTTTTACAAGCACCTCGGAATGCCCCGACAAGGGTTTCCGACAAAATAGGAACAATAAAATTAGCTCTGCAAAAAATAACACTGTACCCAGCAAAAATGTATAAAGAAGGATCAAATATGATCTGAAATGGACAAACAATACAATAATTGTCCCAAGGCCTCCCTCAATAGATCTCTCGGAGTGAATGAGACTCCTCCTTCTTTGAAACAAGAAAAAATGGGGAGATGCAACCCCAGCTACTGCAGAAACAATGCAATCCTTGGAAGTGACTGTGTTGTTTAGGATGGAGAATGTTTTCCCTCAAGATAAATGATGATAATTGAACTCAAGACCTCCTTCTTAGATCTCCCAATCAGCTATACCAATGTTGAAGATAGAATTCCCGCATGAGAATCCCCTTGCACTAAACAGTGCTGCAACTCCGACTAAACATCTGAAGCTTGCAATCAGTCATAACACTGAGACAAGATGATTGAATGAATAAATCCTTTGCTGCTATCTCATCCTTCTTATCCTTGGTGAGCTTTCCCATCCCGAGCCCCACTCATGGGTGATGTGACTTCCTTGAGAATTTTCCTCCTTCAAAACTGCACTGCTCTAGTAGCTTTCTCTCCTCTTGTGATAGCATTTTTGACCTAGTCAATTGTAGCTAGATCATTGCTTTTCCCCTCTTTCACACCAAAGAGGCTTTATTTTTTCCTCCTACTTCAATCCCTTTTCACACTGGGATATGTTTTATTGTCTTTCTTACTTCTTGTTTCAAAAATGGAGCAGTTATAATATTCCAAGTAGCAGTAGCTAATTGGGAATATCACAGTGAGTGTAATGACCGTACTCACCACATATGGCACAAAAATGGTTTTTCCTTAAAAAAAACCTCTTTTTTTTCCCTTGGGAGTTTTTGTTTGGCTCCTGGTTTTGATTTTGGTTGGGGTTTCCCCTAGACTGAGATCGCAGGGGCCATTGCTAGTTACTGCCCCCTATCCACAGTCTCCCTTTTGTTTATTCCTAAGCTTATTTTTCGCAATTTTAGGAGAGTTTTTTTGGTTCTCTTGGTCATAAAATTCGATTTTTTGAGCCTGGGAAGGTTTCACTAAGTTTACCAGTGTGCTTCACTGGGGGAGCATACCATACCACATCGTTTCATATTGAGCGATATATATTGAGGAAAAAATGGCATAATACATTGGGGGATATATAGGGAGTAAAGGGTTTTTATATTGGCAGGTATAAAAAATGAAGCTCAAAGTTAATGAAAAAATAGAAAGGGGTATAAAAAATGTTAATGAGAAAATGGATACCTACAATATCTAGTGGAAGTAGGGGTTTTTTAAATTAGGAAGGTGTAATGGGTTAGTATTGGTAGGGGGTTAAATAATGTGATTTTTAGGGGTATTTTCCAATATGTAGTCAAATTAAGGGTATTGTTTAATATTCCATGAACGTACGTGATAGGTCATAGGTTCATTGAGTGAAGCCCCCGTGGTTGTTCTATGGTGGTGGATTTTGTACGAGGAAATGGGAATATTGGTTTCCTTTTCCTTGGTTGGTGTAAAGTTCCTGGGGGGGGTCTCTTCCATCAGCATTCCTAGTTGAGTACTGGGTCCCCTATGAGGGAGGGTATGAGCTTCCCTGATGTTGGTGATATGGTGACACCTTATTCATCATATTCTGTAAAGGTGCAGATTGACTTTGGTGGTAGCTAGGTTGCATCACGTTCTGGGTAGAATTGTACTAATATCCTGGGTACTGGATACTGCTGCCTAGGTGACCTTGGGTCAATGACCCGATCAAGTCATATGTGGTATTCGATGTGCCTAGAAATTTTCTATAAGTTTGCATGCGCAGGGCAGGACATTGTAGATATATCCCGACTGGGTGTAGATGAGTTCGAGTTTTTGGGCTTTGCAAATGGTGGCCTCCTCGAACTTAGGTCCTTGTGTTGCCATGTATTTTGAGATATATTTTGTGAGAGTTTTCAAAAACAAGTCCAGCAAAACTCTATTGTCGAGTTTGGCTTTGCATAAACTATGGCATCGCTACCATTCATGGAGATGGTCCGATATATGGATAGTTGGCGTTTTTCTAAAATGAGTTAGAAATTCCATCCCCGAATCATGGTGGATGGGTAGCTAAAAATAAGTGAGGAACGTTATAGTGAGGTTGCTAACGGTTCCATGCAAATCAGAAGGCTACTCAACATACCATTTCGTCGCAGGCCCTATTAGGGTGCGTTTAAATAATATCAATCGAATAATATCATTAATGATACTATTGGACGAACACCATAGGTGGAAAGTCATAATATGATTTCTAGGGTCTTTCACTTTCTTCCCCTCGAATTTCGGTATGTCTACGGGGAGCTTCAAGGGCATGGGAGGATAATTAAGGCTATGTGCAATTGGTTCATTAGTTAACTTTGATAGATTGGAAGGTTTAATGATGCTACAAAATGGTAACTAAGTATTGACTTCCATTTTCTACTGTGGAAACGCAGGTGTCTGAGTGTAATGGTTTATGGGGGGTGCCTGGGGAATATTACCATGTGGCATACCATGTTGTATGTTTTGTTGACTCCCTGAAGGGGTAGCGCTCCTCCTCCCTCTGGGGGTTGTGGGAAGAGTTGAGTGTGGTGACCCCGCTGGGGTTTCTACTGGTGTGGTGGTGGGTGACCCTTGGGGGTTTCAAACCAAATATGCCCTGATAAAGGATGAACCGATAATGGTGTTGGTATGTCGTCTTTGATGCCTAAATGGAGAAAGACCTAGAACTCATCCCTCTGATGAGGGGGGGTCCAAAAAAAGCCTAGATCAACAAGGTTCCGTTGGGTCTATTATGGTGTCAAATAGCTTAATCTTGGAAATATTTTTGGTTTCCTGAGGGAAGGAAGAATTTTATCAAAGAAAATACAATCACATGCATAAAACCAAGCGAAAAAACAAGAGGTAAGTTTTCCTTTACATTAACATTATGTGATCAAGCAAGAAAAAAATATGGTTTGGTTGTTATGCATATGATACTCAAAATCCTAAATATACCTAATCGTCCTACACTATCAAATGTCACTAGGCCTTGCGAATATGTCTTCAGATGGGTACTGGGGCTAACGTCCTGAAATAACTGGTGATGCCTTCCAGCAACTGAAGAATCGATCAAGGTAATTGTAAGAGGATCTAGTGTTGCCTACACCGTCACCTATAGGGAAGGATGCCCTAGTTTTTGCCACTAAAGTATCGTCATCCCACTTGAGAGTTCCAGTCTTGAGCTTCTTGTTAGGTAAATTGACTTGTGATTATAGTCAAGTTTGACCAAGTTAAACAATGATGATTTTGGGGCACATGGTATTGTGCACCCATGGTTTTAAGCTCATGGTATTGCATGTAATGGAGCCTATAAAAGGCTCGGAGGACTTCATTGTAATGTAAGGCCTAGATGTGAGCAGTGAAGGCTCACTTGGCTGGATTGGCCAAGGTTTTGGCCAAGCCTAATGAAATTTCATTAGGATGGGTTTTCCCCAGAGTTTGGGGTTTTTCCCTGTTAAACATATGTGTTTATGTTTATGATTTGTTGCTGGTTATGTTTAATTATTCCTCTCGGTAATTATTTATATTCTCCAGTAAATGTTTCTTCATTTGGTATCAGAGCCATATTTGGCTTCAAAGGGACGCTTTTGTGGCCAAGGGTTTTATTGGCATGTGAATGGAGAAATCAATGCAACCTTTTTCAGATCTGGCCATATAGAGTATGGTGTTGCTAGGAAATAGGAAATATCCGATTGATTGATTCCATGGAAAGTTTCTCAATGGAGAAAGAGAAAAATGGTGCTACCACAACCCAGATCTAGGGACTAACAGTAATAAGAAGTTGGTCCGAGAAATTCAGAGATAAGAGGATGGTTATATTAAGAGAGCAATAAAGGTAAAAAAAAAAAAATATTAATAATTAATTATTATAATGGAGTTAATTTTTGCATGTAAATGTGCATACTGCTATAATACCTGGTATGGCATGCGTACCCCTAGATAAGGGTAAAAATTTGAGGGGGGAGGAGCTAGAGTGAGTGGGGTTGTCTCATTTAGCAGTTTTGGCTAGATTTAGTCAGGGAACCCCAAGTCAAGTTTAAGGGGGGAATGTTAGGTAAATTGACTTGTGATTATAGTCAAGTTTGACCGAGTTAAACAATGATGGTTTTGGGGCACATGGTATTGTGCACCCATGGTTTTAAGCTCATGGTATTGCATGTAATGGAGCTTATAAAAGGCTCGAAGGACTTCATTGTAATGTAAGGCCTGGATGTGAGCAGTGAAGGCTCACTTGGCTAGATTGGTAAGGGTTTTGACCAAGGATAATGAAATTTCATTAGGATGGGTTTTCCCTAGAGTTTGGGGTTTTTCCCCGTTAAACATATGTGTTTATGTTTATGATTTGTTGTTGGTTATGTTTAATTATTCCTCTCGGTAATAATTTATATTCTCCAGTAAATGTTTCTTCACTTCTTAGTATTCAACTACCAGTATTGAGCACTAGATGGGTCAAGTAGCCCCAAAAATTACCACACATACTAGGCTTAAGCTTAACTCGTAGTGTATTTGGCACACGGATGAATGAAATACACTATGCTTAATATGGAGGTTGCTTTCCTACAAGCAAGTCACAGGTCAAAGTGGTTTTTCAAACCTTAGTGCAACAAGTTCAACATGTAATAAGCTAAGTTAAATGGAAACATAGCATGCTACATAAACAAAGAAAAAAAAACAAAACATGCATAAGAAACACACTCAATTGAGAAAACACACTAGTAACTCAACAATGGAGAGCTCTCTCCATTTATTAGGTGTTTATAGTAGTAGAAGATAGAATGCTAAATCTCTTGTAGTGGATCCTTTGACCTACAGAGCTCCAATATCCAAGACAAGGGGATCTATTCCCCTCAATTTTTTAGCAAACCTCTCTTCCCTCTCAAAGGATGGTAGATCTACGGAAACATGGTGAACTCTTTTCTCTTGGATTGAGGCGTTGGATGGCCAACAACTGAATCTTTCCAATCCTCTTGCTGTTGGACAACACAACCTAGTTTTGTGAGGAGAAATTTGGCCAGCATAACAATGTGTCTCCCATTTCTCTTCCCATGGCTAGCTTTTATAGACAAATTTCAAAAATTTCCCTCCTCCTGGTATAATATGGATGTTGACACAAGGGTGGGGGTATCATTCCTTTGTGTGTTTCACTAAAGCCTCAAGGTGGCTCCAATTTTACTGTACTTGGTTAGCTTGAATGAGAATATTTTTATATAAGTGTGCCAAGTGGTCCCGGATGATGACATTCAGCATCCTCAAGTCCATGCAGCTATTGAAGAGATAGTTGTGATGTTCTTCGGGGATCTCAAAGAAAAAGCCACAATGATCACCAAGGGCCAGTGCTTCCTGTGTGTGGTCCAAAAATTTTGCTAGTGACCTTAGGAAAAGTTAAATTTTTCAGCTCTTGTAATGTATTTCTTCCTTGTAAATATTTATTTGTACCTTCTGCTTGACATTTTCTAATGTCTTTTTCTTGTACAATTTTTTAGTGTTAATACCCTCCAAAAACTTTTACCTTTTAGATTCCATCTGAAACGCTCTAGGTGTTTTATGCCCCATCCTTGTTCGTCTTTACGCCTAGTGAGGGCCTCCAATTTAACAAGGTGTAGTTTGTCTAGTCCATAAGCCCTAGACCATATAAAAAAATCTATGATGGAATTTATGCAATTTATGAATTTCCTTTGGAGAAGAAAAAGGTGTATCCAATATGCAGAGATGCTTTGTAAAACCAACTATGTAAGAGTCAATCTACTGCCCATTGACAGCCATCTATTTGACCATGTCCTTAATCGTTCCTTGAACTTTTCTATGAGCCACTGCCAATCCTTAATTTTATATTGGTTTGGTTTCAATGTAAAACCAAGGTATTTAAATCCATTTTCCATATTTGATACATTACTTTAGAAAATGGAAGCAATCTCTACAATCTATGTTTGATTCTCTGAAGCATAGATGAGTAAAGACTTTTTCTTGTTCATGTACAAACCTGAGGCATCCCCAAAATGATTGATAATCATAAATATTTATGTCCATTAGCCATGGAAATGCTCCCAAATATAATAACGTTGTCTACAAAATGAGATGTGAAACAAAATATTTCTTGGATACCATAATACCATGAAAAACCCCAATGTTTCTAGCCTCTGAAAGTCTCCTACTCAAGCCATCAATAACCAAGATAAAAATTAAAGGAGAAAGAGAAAAACCTTGACGTAAACCATGTGATTCTTGGAAAAAATGGGATGGGACACCATTAATCAGAACAATGTAGTTTATCGAGGTCACGCAAGCCATTATCCATTCCACCATCCTAGTTGAGAAGTCAATCTTATGTAGGATTAATCTAAGAAATGTCCAATCATCACAATCATATGCTTTGTGTAGATCAAGATTTAATATAAGTTCCTCTTGCTTTCGAACCTTAATACAGTGGATACTTTGATGAGCAATGGCCACGACATCTTGGATCTACTAATTTTTTAGGAAACTGAATTGCTCTTGTGTGCGATAGTAGGATAGCTTCTCCTTTAAACGAGTGGAAATAATTTTGGAAATCATCTTATAAAAGATGTTTCAAAGTGATATGGGACATAAGTCCATAAAATATGTGGCATTATATGTATTATGAATAACATTGATAAAAGTTGAGTTTAAACAACCCGAAATCTTGTGTTGTGTTAGCCACCTATAAAAATTTGTCATATCAAATGGTGGCTAAATCATTTTTCAAGCCTTCAAGAAACAAGTTTTATTTCCAAATTGTTATTTCTTGAAGTCTTATGAAGATGACTTATCCTTGAGTTAATCTTCACTACTGTTTCCCTCTCAATTCTGAAAAATCTGTTGTTTTCCTAAAGAAAAAGACTGCTGAAAAGTTCCATTTTCCCTCATTTCCTTTCTCCTTTATCTTCTCCATTTCATTCATAAAAATGTCCATTGACATTTCATTCCCTAACAATTCCCTTTAAACCTTTGAAAATTCCCTTTGAAGGCTTAAAAAACCCTTTTTCCCCCTTCTACCGAAAGCCAAAAAATCTTTGAAAATCTGTTATTTTGGCTAAAAAAAGGAATTTTTGGACTAAGGCCATAAGCCCCTTTGGCCTTAGCCCCCAGCCCTTTTTCCTGCATAAAACTCAGGGTTGTGACCTACTGTTAAACCCCTAGGCGCTTATCGCAATCGGGGCATTCATGTGAAACACTTTTCTTTTATTACATTAAAACTTCGATTGCAATTGGCTCCTTTTTGTATAAACCCCGGTCCCTTGCTTAATTTGTAAAACCAAGAGCCCCACAATCGGGCCCTAAAACACAAAAATACTTGTGCAAAAACCTGTTTTCCCTTTGAAATTCGGAAATCCCGACTTTCCTTCATTTTCTTCTAAACCTGACAGTTCACAGTCTAAATCAATATCAACCGTTGATCTATTCCCCGATCGATAATCATCAAAATCTCGCATCGGAGTTAAACAAACAAATCCTTTTTTTTTTCCCTTAAAATCTTCCGATGAGCCCCTTTGTGCTAAAACCCAAACCACTTCCCCACCATATAACCGCGCCCAGGACCAAGCGATTAAGTCCTAAGCGCTAATCGCATCGGATTTTTTGCATTGGGCATATTTTAATAGTTATTGCCCCCTTCGATGGGTCACCTCCCGATGGCTTCCCAGCCATTGATCTTCCCCGCCAAGCCCAGATCTGACGGCCCACATTGTTCTTTTCCATAAGCACATCCCTCCGCCTTTGGACCTCCGATTCATTCCTAACCGTCAATCTCTCCAAAGATCTGACGGTCCACATATAATCGCATCGGCGCTTTTTACCCCTTGCCCCCGCCGATCACGATCTTTCAATTGAATTTGGGCCGTCCATACACTAAGATCTGACGGTCTAGATCAATTCTCCCTTCCCTTTGTTATTTCTCAAATCCCGCTGTGTAGCCTCTTCAGCGAATCTCTATCGTTGATCTCTGTAGATAAACGACCCACAATGGCCCATTCTCCGCCTGACCCTCACCTCAGATTTTATTCCATTAACCGCAAGAATAGATCTCCACCGTTGATCTGTTTCATCCAACAGTCTAGAATAAACCCGATAGGCCCAACTCCTTTGGGTCCTACCTTTCTCTAGATCAAATCTCCACTGTTTGTTCCCTGATTTGACGGTCCAATTTAAAACCGCCTTGACCCTGCCCCACCTCTTTCCATCCTTGCATCTTATCGCCATCGCGCTCTCCTCACAATCGTCCGATCTAAGACCCCAGATCTGACGGCCAGCGCGTGGTTTCATGTAAATTTAAGCCCGAAGGTTAATGATATGAAATTACGCGATGAGGGTGGTTTTGAAAAGCCACGTGTCAGCCAATAATGTATATCGCGTTCAAAAAGGTAAAACCACCTTTCTCCCTTTTCGTCGCGCAACACCAGTGGTTTTTAATGTTGAAACCACTTTCCCCATTTACATTATATTTCCTCATATTTTAATCTTCATCGTTCGTCACATTCATCCAATGGCCCAAATTTCATCTGACCATTAAACTATCGCCCTCCGCTCATCCTCCAAGGGACTTCATCGATCAACCTCCGTCGTTGATATCTATGGCTAATCTAATCCAACGGCCCATGATCATTTGGAAATCCAAATTTTTGTTTTAACGCATTTTCCTCCGCCAAAGGTTTTTCACCTATTTTTCTTATATTTTCCACCATTTCACTATGACATTCCCCTTCCGCCTTATAAGATCTTCGGTTGATCTCTACCGTTGATCAACATACATCGACAGCTTGGACTTAATCTGTCGTTGACCCCTCCTACCGCCTCTCTGTTTAACCTCTGCAGGCAATCACTGCCGTTGAATGCTTTCATCCAACGGCTGTGCTCTAAACCTAAACCTCTAAAGCAGTTTTAACCTTCCCCGCGGGATTTTTTCTAATTTTTCTTTACTGTGCAGGTTTTAATGGTTTTTTCAAAAGTTTTACAAGAAAATTGAAGGTCGGGGATGACGATCCCCCAAGCCTTTATTCATCAAGAATATCATTCTACAGGGTTCAACACCACGTTTCGTCCGTGCCTCATGAGCACTGATGCCATTTTGAAAACCCTCTGTGCGCCTACACATCAACAAGACATGGTAAATTTGAATTAGAGAAAATTAACAGTGATAAAATAAAGACAAAGCAATTCATCATTCCGAGAAAGCCTCCACTGCCACATTAGAGGCTAATTGAATGCTCACCAGCTGCCAAAGGACACCTGCAGCCTCAAAGCATTCAAAAGAGGCATAGTTATGACCAGAACAGAAGATATTTTCCCCAATACAGTTGAACAGTTGATTCAACCAAAGGAACTTATTGTGAACTGTCAACAAAGTTATTACAAGGATAACGAAGAGCCTTAAAGTCAACAAATCTTCCCAGCAAGATTAATACTTAATGTAAACAAATTAATACAGAGGAAATATCAGAAATTTTCTCCATTGAGCCCCTCAAAGGCCGAGAAGCATTAAACTATATTAATTGAACCTAGAAGATATTTTATCCCATCCCACCTCCTCATTTCTATTATAAATACTTCTGTAGAAGATGAGATAATGTTGGTCACTGCATCTCTATTGCCTGTAAATAGTTTACTGAAGCTGCTGTAAGCTCTATTTGTAATTGAAGATACCTAAGTTTGAGATGAGAAATTTGAAGCTGTAGAGAACCATTGGATTTGAAGATTATAACTGGTTTGAAGTATCAAATACAAGCTGATTTATGGGATCCTGGTCTATGTCAACGGTGATGTTTTTCTTATTGTAAATTGTTATTTTATTTATGTTTCCATTTTGTCCATCTTCTCTGATAAAGAACAACAATTATAGAGTTAGGATTTACTGTCAAAGGTACCCTTCTCTTACTGATAAGCTTTATCTACATTTTTTCTTCCAATTGTGTTGTTTAAGAATGATTTAATACATTCCAAGCAGTTAGGAAAGCTGGCGTTCCCTCGTCCTACTGTCTAAACTAAACATTGTTCTTGAACATTATTTTCAGTGTCTACTAAGTAAAGATGAGCTAGGGAAGTCTATGGTGAGCCTTGTCCTCTAGTTTTATCTCCAAAAGTTGTCTAAAAGTTTCCCTAAGAGTATGTTGAAAGCAGGATAGGTTCAAATTCCTTACCTAATCTTAGACTATTCTTTGTTATCTTATGTGTTGTCTTGATAATTTTGCTAAGTAAAGCAGAGCTAGGGAAGTCTATGGTGAGCCCTATCCTCTAGTTTCTTCTCCAACAGTTGCTTTGAAAAGTTTCCCTTAGAATATGCTGAAAGTAGGATAGGTACAAAGTCCTTACTTGATCTTAAGCTAGTATATTTTTGTTTTAAATGTTTTCTATTGAAAGTGCATCAAAAGCAGGCTAGTTTCAAAGCACTTACCTGATCTTAGATTACTTTTATGTTTCTCTTAAGTGTATGCCAAAATCAGGATAGTTTCAAAGTACTTACTTGATCTTAGGCTGCTCTTTGTTCTTCATTTGTTTAAATTCCCCTTCTTATTGTTCCATTTCATTCCATAAAATCAACTTTAAAGAGATCCGTAGACATAGATGACTTGCCCCATGGACCACTCTTGAACCTTCTTGTTTCAATTAAATCCTACTATGACTCCATATCCCAATCGATTGAAGTTGTTTCTTTCCTATCTTCTTAGCTGAATCAATTTTTCACTTTCATTCACCTTCACCCTTCATTTAGACTTCCTTCACCTTCACATATCTCTGCCCAACCGAAACAAACAAAAACCTTGCTCTTCATAAACTAGCCTAATATCACTTTTCAAACCTTAAAGATAAATCAATCTTTGCACTTATAGAGAGATCCCTCTCTGGATTCAAGAGGGGTAGATCCTAGAATCCAAAAGTGGTTCAAGTGTTCTCTCTGCAATTTTGGTCTTGCCAATCTGCTAAAATTACAGAGACCTAACATGTTGAACCTTAGCTTCCTCTGCCATCATCAATAATTCATGTGTAAAACATTATTCGCTTAAGGGGTCCTGACCCAGGTTCAGATTTTATCGCGCAACCAAAAAACCCTCCAACTATTGGCCCTTTCGGAAATGACGTGCTTGTGCAGATCAAAGTCTCACCCAAATTAGTATGGGGGGGGTGCTGGAACCATGTTTCCGCACCCTGAGGAAGAAATTGATGTGGTGGCCCTAAACAAGTTTATAACAGAACTTATCGTAGACTATAAACAGATGTGCACATATATAGATCAACCCTTATCAAATCAGCTTCATCGCAAAATGGATAATGATCATAACAGATAAACAACATCACGGATCGACTTCGTCGCAAATACATATAACAAAATTAGATATTAGCCATTCACAAAGTATACATTCGTGCACAATAACTTAAGCATATCTATTCATACACTTAATCATCAACAAATATTCATATATAAAGGATAGATTTATTCGCGCAGATACAAATGATCATAACATAGGTAAAGCAGTCTTAAAGCAATAAACAATAATCATATATCAAACCCATAACACATTTTGTTCCCCAAAATAGTATTTGTATTAGATCCAAGTAGTTGAGTACAACCATAGTTTCCCTTACAATTACTGTTCCCCACACACAGCCAGCAGAGTCCACATATAGCCAGGACTAGGTCTCTGTGCACACAGCCAGTAGGAGCCCTTCTACCCAACCCAAACTGAAAACCCGTACAAAAATGTATCACTTACTTAGACATTAACTTCACTATGAACTATATTACTATACTCGATCTATCTCTATTTATATACATTTAGTGCACAGATACTATGGTCTCAAACCATGGTTTGAGGCCCACAGTTTTCCCTTAAAACCCATTTAAATAAAATAGGGACTTTGACCCACCCGAAAGCCCCTTGACCTTTCCACGTAGCATGCATAACTAAAAATATATGCAATAATTTGCTCAAAATTTACCCCAAGGGGCCACGCTCCAATAGGCCCCAACACAAACACGTGACTTGTCCCAAGTCACTGCGGGGTAGGCTTCATCATCTTCACTTTGAGCACAGCGACAAAGTTTTTAAGTGGAAAAACCAACTCAAAGATCTACGCAACAGTTCATTTTTCTTCATTGACCAAATTTTATATTGTGGGACCTTCAATGACAAGTGTTGGGGTCCCATGATTTGGAAAATTGGCAAGCCAAATGACAAGGTAACATCAAACCAACTTTGGAGCCCAAAGACCTAGCCTTCCTGGACTCAGAGAGGGCTCTCTCTATTTGTGCAAATGATGTGAACTTGTTTGATTACTATGTATCTGATTTTAGGCTAGTTGTTAAGTGTGTTTTTGGTTTGTTTTAGGTTTTTGAGGGAGAACTGATCAAAGGATAGATAGATAAAAATATTTTCAGATCAACTGGGCTATGGGGTCGATAAGGTCGAGACTACCTCAAATAGTGGACAAGGTATATTGAAGGGCCGATTTGGTCGAGGTAAAAATGGATTCTTTAGGTGGAGTGAAATGAGATGGACACTAAATTTGTGAAAGGACAAAGAGGTTTAAGCATAAATAGTTTTACAGCAGACATCCATGTGGTAGGGCTAACCATTAATCACGATAAATGAAACTTCAAACTGATAAATGCATAAAATAACATTCATGCAATACATAGAAGTATAAGACCCTCTAACTTTGGAAAAATCGCCTTTAGAATTTGGGGAAAACACACAAGACAGAAAAACAACTCAATCTACAAAGAGGGAACTCCTAGACTTCATATTTCCAACTATCAGGAACTTTGAACTAAGATTGTACAGCATAGGCAAATGGAAATATCGAAACAAGACCTCTTTGGTTCAACTAGGACAATCAAATATTCAGAAAAAGGTTTCAGTGATAGGGTTTTGGATAGCTATGAGTAAGCAGGGCATACCTTGAATCATACTTGATAGCATACATAATAACCATTAATGAAATTGATAACAATTTCTTAAGGTATCAAAGAGCAGTTAAGAATTCTTGGACATAACTAAGAAAGAAGAAAAACATAGAAGCTGCAATGAAATCAGGAAACTTGAGGTGCCTCCATGGGCATGTCTCAAATCTATTCTTTACTGACCTACAACAAGTAAGAAACATGGAAACATATATGATAAACTAAGGAAAACATACAGATAGGAACACTATACTATTTACCAAGCCAAGGAATCTAACAAACAGTCCTCTTCCACCATCCAAGACAAACAAGAAATCATCCACATCATGAGAAAAAGTGTTTCTTCAAAGCTTGTAATATCATGTATTGCTCCCCCGGATGCGGGTGTTAATGCTGTTAATGAGCGTGAGAGGACGGGAGCAGTCGGACGGGAGGCCACATGCCATCCCTCACGGCTGCATTGAATCCACTTGCCCACAGTAAATTCTCCACCGCATGCTCTTAATGGAGTTTGGTATGAAGGCGATTCTCATTATCGCAGGGGCGGTTTGAGGCAGCCTCGACTGCCGCAACAACATCTCGCATAATATTTGCAAGCCTGGTCAATCAATGTGGCGTTTTGAGTGTTGCAGGAAGGGAACGTTAAAGGCCATGGAGCCGCTAGTCCCCCAGCCGATGAATTCGCGATGTAACTCAGTTCTGGACAGAGCCAGAGAGCGCACCACCACAGGGAAGCGCAGCCGTCTGACTTGTTGTCTGCAGCCCGATGATAGCATTCACATTTCTGTAGTTGGATCTTGTTTGTCCGCGACGGTGGTTCTGGGCATTCCTCCTGCGACGTGCCCTCAGGTGCTTCAGAGCTCCAGTCCGGTTAAAGCTGCTAAAATGCCTAGGCTAAGGCAAAGGATGAGGTGCAGGAGGGGGTCTTCTCGTTCTGCCAGAAGGCATTCTCCTTCCCTTTCTTCTTCCCCGTCTGACACCTCTGCTCATTCTGACAGCCTCCCTCACCTCCTCCATGGGCGCTTGCTCCGTTCAGGCCGCAGGTTAGATTCGCCTTCAGGGGATGCGCTGCCTGCTCAGTCGCACACGGCCCTCTTCTCGTTCGATTGTGCTCTCAACAGACCACGCGTTACTGTGGCCATCTCCGTGGTCTTCTTGGAGGAACCTATGCCGGAGAATCCGCCTGAAGAGAAAGCTCCATTCGACGGCGCTCATATGGACACGATGCAGCAGGACACGAGGGGTCCGCCTGAGGTTTCCAGGGCGTCTTTGCAGGATGAAACAATTCACGTTCAGGCCATTGTCACTGAAGCTCCCACTGCTGCCCACCACAATGTTGAATTCTCCCATGCTCAAAGCGAACCAGAAGACTTCGGATGCAGGATCGAGGAGGTTGCTCCTGATGAGTAATCCGATCCTCCTTTCTTGTCTCTTTTGTTTTTTCTCGGCCCTCTCTGAGGGAGTGTTTAGCTGTTTCAATGTTTCTCTCAATTCTGGTCCAATTTTTGTCAAAGACCAGTTTCAGTCTTTACAACGGTCTAGTCTTGTTATCGTCCAGTGTTATAGCTATGCTCCTAGTTTCAAGTTAATGACATTCCAGCTCGATCCCCTGCGTGGGATTTTTTCTGTCTTGGGTTGTTCAAGCTGGCGCCCCTTGCAGGGCAGCCAAAATCTAGTCACTGTCAGCTTAAATTGCCTCTCTGTAGGCACAGTTATGGCCTAGGCCAGATGTACTATATTTTTCACTGTTAATAGATTACTCTAACTTAGAAAAAAAAAATATCATGTATTGCTCTATATCATCAAGTTCAACCTCTTGATACAGTGAAGTCTCTTGGAATATATAGGCTAAAGAGTAAGAAACTATCCAAGAGCATTTAGAAGGCCATTGGCCTATTACAAATATTTGATTTTGTCCTTGAGGCTTTGCAAAGCCCAAGACACAAAATATATTTAAAAATATCTTAAAATGACAAAAAATGAAATAAAATTGACTTTTCGTAACTGACAATGGCAAAAAAAGGCTTAACGCACATTTGGATAGGCCACTTCAGAAAACTGCCTTTTTTGCCAAAATGCTACAGGAAACACTGTTACCGATGAAATAGGTAACCTGACCTCAAAACGAGAACTCTAGCCCAAAAAGACTCAAAAAACATGAAAAAACACCCCAAAAACAAAAAAGTGTATTCCAGAAAGCACTTGGTTTTTTTTGAAGGTCAAATTTCAACATTTTATAAAATTATGCTAAAAACAAAATTGTTTCTTGAAAAAAAGGATTGAAAAAACACCCTCAAAACAAAACCAGTTGACGCCGGAATAACCAAAAAAAAATTATTTGTCATATTTTTGACATTTTTAAAAATACAAATAACATTTTTTTAATTTTTAAAATTCAAACATTAAAAAAAACCTAAAATTTAAGAAAAAAATAAATTTAAAAAATAAAAACATTTTAAAGCTTAAAATTTAAAAATATATAGGATTAAAAAAATAAAAATAAAAACAAAATAAAAATTTTAATTCAAACATTAAAAAAACCTAAAATTTAAGAAAAAAATTAAAAATTAAAAATTAAAAGAAAATGAAAGATTAAAATTTCAAAATATATAAAAATAAAAACAAAATAAAAATATTAAATTAAAAAGAAAAACAAGTTTAAAAAAAAAAAAAAAAATTATAAAAAATAAAATATAGAAATTAAATTTAAAAAAGAAAAAGAAAATGTTTATTAAATTAAAAAAAAATTAAATTAAATTTAAAGAAATATATATTAAAAAAAACAAATAGATTTTAAAAAATATATTAAATTTAAATTATAAAAAATAAAATATAAATATATATGAACTTAAATTAAAAATATATATATTAGATTTTATTACATCAAAAAAAATGTTAATATTAAAATAACAAATTAAATTAAAAAAAATATATATTAGATTTTAATAAATAAATGAATAAACAAATAAATTTTGAAATAAAAATTAAATTTTAAATATAAAGAAAAAAAAAAAACATTGTTAAAATGAAAAGTTAAAAAACTTTAAAAATCAATTAAAATTGAAAAATTGAAAAAAATAAAATAAAAAACAAATTAATTTGAAAATATTAAGTTTAACTTAAAAAATAAATCTAATTTTAATTACACAATTTTAATTGAAATAAAAAAATAAAATTTTTTTATGTAATTAAAAAAATAATAATAATAAATAAAAAATTTAAAAAAAATATTAAATTCAAATAAATAAATAAATAAATAATACAAAATTTACTAAATTTTAAAAGATTAAATGAAAAAACTAAACATAAAATTTAATAATAAAAAAAATATGAAAAAATTAAAAAAAAATCAATTAAATAAAAAAAACATACAAAATTTAATAAAAATTATTAACAAAATTTAGAAAAAATAAATAAAAAACAAAAAAATTAAAAAAAAAATAAATTTCAAAAATAAAAATTTAAAAAAAATAATAATAATAAAAAATTTTAAAAAAAAATAAAACAAATTAAATTTCAAATATAAAAATTAAATTTAAAAAAAAAAATTTAAATTTTTTGAATTTAAAAAAATCAAATTAAAAAACAAAAAAAATATTAAAAGTCAAAAAAATAAAAAATAAAAAAGAATTTTTTGATTGTGGTGCTTACCTTGTCGGCCTCTCGCCCGGTGTGGCGAAGGTCGGTCGCTAGGCGAGCGGGTCGAGACTTCTCGCCCTCAGCGGAGGGATGGCGGTCCGGAGCTCCGGCCTCCGGCGAGGGCGATTCCGGAATTGGCCTGCCGCTGACGGGAGGGTGATTCATAGAATCGGCCTCCGTAGGTGGACGATTCCCGAGAATCGGCCAAGGCCACGGAAAGGCGATTCCCGGAATCGGCCTCAAGGCGATTCTCGGAATCGGCCTCTCGTCGCGGGACGACGATTCCCGGAATCGACCTTAGGGCGATTCCCAAAATCGACCTCCCGCCATGGGAGGGCGATTCCCAGAATCGGCCTCCCAACACAGGAGGGCGATTCCCGAAATCGGCCTCCCGCCACGGGAAGGCGATTCCGGAGTCGGCCGCGAGGGCGATTCCCGAGGAATCGGCCTCACGTGGCGAACGCGATTCCTAGGGAATCGGCCTCTCGCCATGGGAGGGCGATTCCTAGAATCGGCCTCTGTGAGGGGCGGCGAGCGGCCCAGTGGCACAGCCACCACGATCAAAATTCTTTTATTTTATTTTTTTTTAATTTTTAATATTTTTTTTAATTTGATTTTTTTACACAAATTCAAAAATTTTTAATTTTTTTTCTTTTTTTTTTTTTAATTCAAGTTTTTTATTTAAATTTAATTTGTTTTAATATTTTTGTTTTTTTTTTTTTAATTTTGTTTTTAAATTTAATATTTTAGATTAATTATTTTTTAAAATTTAAAATTTATTCATTCAAATTTATTAATTTAATTTAATTTAATTTTTTAAATCTTTTAGTTTATTCAGTTGTTCATTTTTAAAATTTATAGAATTGTTTCATTTATAAAAAAATAGGCAAATTTATGGATATTTTGTTTTTAATTGTTGCCGTGGTTTTTTTTATTTTTTTTAATGATAGTTTTTTAAATTTTATTTTTTTTTTTTTTTTTTTTTTTTTAATTCATTTTTTTTTGTTAATTTTAAAATTTGTATTTTTGTTTTCTTATTATTATTATTTTTTTAATTCAAATTTTTAAATTTAATTTTTTCTTTTTTGTATTTTATTTTTTTTATCTAAATTTTAATTTTGTAATTTAAATTTTTTTAAAATTTTTTATTTATTTTTTTTTTTTTAATTATATGGTTTTTTTTAATAACTTAGAAAAAAATGTTTTTGATGTTTTTGTTTTTTAATTTTTTTGGATAATTTTTGTTTTTTTTTTTTTTTAAATAATGTTTTTTTTTTTCAAATTTTGTCATTTCTTTTGATATAATTTTCGAATATTTTTGTTTATTTATTTATTTATTTTTGTTTCAATTTTTTATTTTTACGAGTTAATTTTGTTTTTTTTTACATTTTTATTGGATTTTTTATTTTATATATATATATATATATTATCTAAGTTTTGTGTTTTATTACCAACATGAAAATCACTACTCTAAAAAAAAAGGTCGATGTTGCATCAATACGTTTTAAAATTAGCATGAAAATCACCGCTCTAAAAAAAAAAAGTTGATGCTACATCAATATGTGTCAAAATTAGCATGAAAATCAATAACATTTTAAAACAAATATTCATACTTCATAAATAAAAATATTAGAGTGTCAAAAATGTGCTAAAAAAAAAAAACGAGGTGATTTTGCATCACCACTTTTCAAAATCGGGTGTTTTTTATGCTACCAAAAAAAAGTAGGTAACCGTGCAGTTACCTATTTCATCGGTAACATTGTTAGGAGCATTAGCAGAGAATTCACACAGTCTTGTGTTGTAGACAACTTTTGAGCGACCTCCCGATGTGAGAGCAAGACTTGTGATGGCTCATTGGAAAGCCCTAGATGTCTAGTTTAAAATACTTGATTTCCCAAACTAATCCCTGGAAGTATGTCAAAATAATAATTTGAGTGGAAAAAACAAAGAAGTAGCCCTTTATGTAGGCGAAGAATTAGAGAATCAACATTTTTTGCCTCTTTGAGGGACCAAAACACCTCCTTTGAATCCCCGAAAACTTGTGATAGCTACCCACACGAATTTATTCCATCCAAAAAAATGACTTTCATGTTTTGGATATACATTACCCATAACAATGAAAAATGTGCAATTATGGCCAGAAAACACAAAAAACAAAATCTTGTCAAAATTTGCTCAATTTTTGCGAGCAAGCCCCTCATGGGTTTTCAGAAGCATGTAAGGAAGCTGAGGCCAAGATTTCAGGTGCTGATGTGCCTTTCTCCACTTTTTCTATTGGGCGCCTCTTTCGGGCAGCCTTGAGCCTTTCTTGAGCAAGTTTGAGCTTTCTTCGGGCAAATTGGTTCAACTTCTTGTAGTGCCCGGTCATATTCTTTTGTAGACTAAAGTCTCTGTTAGCTTTCTCTAACTTATCCTCCAAATTCTTGTTGGCCCTTTCAAGCCATGGTTCTCTATTATTTTCTATTTCTTGGGTGAGCAATTGAGTAAGAGGATAAGATCGAACAAGGGCTGCCTATTCTTCCTTCTTTTTTTGAAAAGCTTTCTTGAGACCAATAGTCCTAGGCCTCTTTCTCATTGGCTGCTCTTCTTCTTCAGTATCATCAAATTCGCCCATAAGCTCTTCAAGATTGACTTGAGATTTGTAGGCTTCCCTTTGGCATTTGAAATCCCGGGCCTCATAAACTGCCATTTGACCACTCATTCGTTTTTTTTGCATCTGTAGAACATGTATGAGGTCCTTGGACCTTTCTAGATCAGCTTGTAGGTCATGAATTTGGGCTTCTCTATTTTTTAAAAGAGCCTCAAGTATTCTAGCTTCATTATCCACATCATCACTATCTATCTGTATGATATCAAACTCCCTTTCCTTTTCATGACTACTGTCCTCTTTTTCTTTCCCCTTGCCTTGGATAGACTTCTTGGTCCTCTTCCTCTTTGGAAAATCAACAATACTCTTTTTAGGCAGTTTGCCTCTACTTCTTAGCACTCTTGTGACATTGCTAGTCACTGCTGGAGTGATCTTCTTCTTGGCAGATCTAGTGCTTCTAGGCTTCGCCACTTTTGGAGGAAGAGTCATGGCCCCTTGCCTAGGAGAGGCAGCTAGCACATGCTCTTGGCTATTTTGAGGAGAATGGAGAGATAGTTTCATAACTTGCACTTGCTCAACTTGGTCTTTGTTTTGGTCTTGGCTGCCCTTAGGACTGTTTTGATCTTTTTGCTCCATGTTTCCCTCTTCAGAATGCTCACTGTTTGGTGTTTGCTTGCCATCATCATTACTTGTTTGAGGGCTGTCTTGTTTCTCATCATAAGTGTCTTTTTGAGGACTGTCATGACCTTCATCATAAGTGTCTTTTTTAGGACTTTCATGACCCTCATCATTACTATTTTGGCTGCCACTTTGTTTGTTTTCTTGAGGACTGCCTTGTTCATCATTGTCCCTGCTTTCTTCATGACAACTGTGCTCTTTACCTTCACTGTTTTGTTCCTCATCACCATCATGCTTACTGCTGTGTTGGCTGCCATCATGTTCCTCTTCATGACTACTATGCTCACAATTAATTTTTTCATTCTCACCATCATTTCCTTCTTCCCCACTGTCATGCTTAGAGTATTTACTTTTCCCTCCTTCATCACTAGTTTGCTTCTTGTCACTTTTCCCTTCTTCATCACTAGTTTGCTTCTTCTCTTCTTCACTGTCAATCATAGGGGATTTTGGTCTTTTAGGAGTGGATTTACTAGAAGAAGGAGAAACATGATGAGTGGATGGTGAGGAAGGTGCATGAGATGAAGAGGTAATGGAAAAATCGGGATGGGAGATGAAAGAGTCCCAAGAAACTCCCTTTTTCTCAAGTTGATGGAGGATGATGATCTTGATAAGGGAATGATGAAATAAACAAGCTTGTTGTTGAGCGGAGGGCTTCTTTTGGATAGTAGAGGCCATCTTGTCAATGCTTCTATAGAGGAAGAAAGGTAGGTTCAACAACTGAGTTCTTGTGAAATGCATAAGAAGCCTGATGTGATAGGCATAAATCCGGGAAAACCTCCCTTCACATGTGAAATACTTCATGATGACTTTCATGAGGGGGGCATAGCTGCTCAACAAGTGAGAAAAAGGGAAAATAGCTTGGCAAGCATCCTAATGGTCTGGTTTTAGAAATGGTTTGTAGTGATTCAGATCTAGGTATGTTTGTTTGAACCACTTTTCTCCTATATATGGGATCTTAGTAGCTTTGGAGATAGCCCTAGGAGAGAGTTTGAAATCCAGACCTGCTAGATGGACATGCTTTCCTTGCAGCCTCAAAGCAAACAAATGTGTCAAAGGAGGGTGATTTTTTACTTCTTGGACTTTTTGGCAAAAATCCAAGCATCCTACTTCATGAAAATTTAAGAGTACTGAAGGAGATTCATTCACCTCTTGAGTTGTAATAGGCTCATACCTATTGCGATACCCACTTCTAATATCCTTCTTTGGAGGAATTTTTGCTTTTGATACCTTTCACTGACTTCCCAAACAAGACCTTGAAATGTAATGAAAAATAGACTACTGCTTTTCTCTTTAGTTGACAAAAAATTTTCTGTTAAATGAAAACAAATTACTTCTCCAACACTGTGTTTTGAGCAAAGAGGCCTTTAGTAAGATCTATTTGTGGTTTTTGAAGACAAGTCCCCTTTTGTTTTTGACACAAAAATTCCTTCCCTCAATCACTTCTTTTTGAAATCATTATTTAAGAGGTGGGCAAACCCCTTATAAACTGATCAAAACTGTTTCACCCAATCACTATCTTCCTTTCTCTCTAAGCAAATAGTACACTCTTGAAAAACACTGTGCTTTCCCTTTGAACAAATTGTTCCTCTTTAATGATCACTGTTTCTCTAAACAAAGTAGTCCCCCTGTCACTCAGTAAGCAGTTTTCAAAACAAACTCTGTATGATCTTTTATGTACTTGAAAAACCAATTTTAAACTTTCACAAGGCACTATTCTTTCAGCTTCTTTGATTCTGTTTGTAATGGTAGAAACCATTGCCACTGAAAATGATGAGTATCTCTGTTAAAACTACACTCTATTCCTTATCCAAACATAAAAGCCCCTTTTGTAGAAATTATATACAATATGCATGTATATATCCGGACTCTCCTGATCTAACAATATTTATCTTCTTACTAAATACAGAATCCTTCCACTATAATTCTTGCAAAAAATTAATCAACAATTACAAAACACATGAAGCAATAAAAACACGCATAACACAGTTGTTTAACAGGAAAGCCTGAAGCTGAAAACCCCAACTATCATATTATGTATCATGGAGATCATGTAACAATCTCATACAAACATACAAAGCTTATCACAATCTCTCAGTACAGTACAATCGTCATACACTAATCAAGAACAATCTTGCAAATGCATGCACCGATCTTGCCCTCCTACTAGCCTGCCTCCACTGCACAATCCAAGCTGATTACAAATACCAATTTGATGCAATCCGACTCTCCTTGACTGCGTTATTATCATTGGAAACTCCAATGTATATATAGATGCAATCCATGCATCACTAGTAGTCACAACGGATAGTCCATCTTGCCCTTTCACCTATCTCTCCACTAGGTCTCCACTGGATCTGACATGCACTGTAGTCAACTGCTGTATTGTTCAGTTGATTAATGAGTTATTATTTGTGAATTAATTAACTAATTAATTCACTCCACTCTCACTAGTGTATCATTCAGTTAGACTAGATACAACTAGCTCAACTGAGTCTAACTGAGTTAAACTGAATATAACTCCATGAACTACTCTTCCAACTCTGTCACATAACTTTACCCTTCAATTCTAAACTTGAGTCCTCCATGCATGAACTACGATAAACCCTCAAGAATAGCGTAATTCCTTTTTTCAGCTCCTGTGCCACATCTGTGCACTTAACTGAAGTGCTCCAAGAGAATAAGATAATGTTTATAGTCCAAATATTATTAAGAGCTAATAATATTACATGCATCTATTTTTAGATTGACGATCTATAGATAGACTTCGCCCAATATTCTAAAAATAGAATCTCATCTATTTTTCACATTTGACCAACCATCCACAAATAGCCTCCTGCTACATATAGAATATGCTCACCATGTCTAAAAATAGACATACACCTAAAAATAGCCTGTGTGGGCCCCACCTAGTTTAGGTGATTATTTTCCAACTAGGATCAAGGATGATGTTTCAAGATGCCTCCTTCACTGTTTCTTGTTGCAAAATTCAACAATCCCTCTCAACAAGAAAGGATTATCTTTGCATGTGACATGCAACTCCATGCATTCGCCCTGCAACACTTGCTTTACCAACACTTCGCTTAAATAGACTCCAAACAACTCAATCGAGTCTTAATGCATCTATCATCAAAGTCTTTGACCTGGGCCTCGCTGCACATGTCTTCAGGAACCACTGCGCTGTTGAACCTTGCACCCATGCACTCTGCACTTGCTTTCAACTCTGATCCGCGCTCTAGTATCTAATACTGTCACTTTGATCTAACTGCATCAATCCAAATGATCATGCTACTGCTGCTCTGTGGGCTCCTTGTAGCCAAGTTCAATTCATGAGATTCACACCATCTCAATCAATCTCACCCAGAAATATCTTCTTTGGATTACTCATGCATGTCACCCCACCTCTCACCTGGTTGTATAGCCGCATGCACTCCCTCTGCCCATCTGGAAAATTTCTCTACATGAGTGGTTGCTCCCAATCCATGATCCTCATCTTGTGGATGTTCCACATCCCGAGGTTCACTCTTACCTATATACAAATCCTGCTCCCTCTCAAGCTTCAATTTCATGGCTTTCTCACTTCCCAACAATAGGAAGCTGAGTAGGAAGCTCATGAAAATCACATCTACATCAAATCTATAAATATTCTTAAATACTCCGGATGTAGGCACATCCCTGGCAGTGCGGAAATTTGCTTCTCACGGCTTGCATGTTGAGAGGCTCCCTCTCAGCCACCAAGTCACTAACCTCTGCTTTACTCTCAAATCTTTGCATGCATCTTGTACCTCAGTGCATGTAGATTCTTGGCTCGCGCACATTGTAATTGTCCCGTCGTCGCAAAATTTTCTAACAAAAGAGCTGATTTTAAATCGACGATATCTCCTTCATCCGAGCTCCGATTCAACCAATTTTTTTTTTCAATTTGGGTATATTTTCACAAGGAATCCAAATATACTATTTTTTTCTGAAAATATTTCACGAAAATTTTCAGATATTCTCTGCAAACTCGCGCACCCAAAAATTCCTGTTCTCATTCCATGTAGAAAATCTATAACACAACTCTGATACCATGTAGAAATTATATACAATATGCATGTATATATCCAGACTCTCCTGATCTAAAAATATTTATCTTCTTGCTAAATACATAATCCTTCCACTATAATTCTTGCGGAAATTTAATCAACAATTGCAAAACACATGAAGCAATAAAAACACACATAACACAGTTGTTTAACGGGAAAACCTGAAGCTGAAAACCCCAACTATCATATATTATGTATCATGGAGATCATGTAACAATCTCATGCAAAGCTTAGTACATCAAGCTCTCAGTACAATCAATCTTCACACACTAACATAGAAGAAATTTGCAAATCCATGCACCAATCTCTACCCTCTTGCTAGCCTGACTCCACTGCACAATCCAAGCTGATTACAAAGACCAATTTGATGCAATCCCACTCTCATTGACTGCGTTATTATCATTGGAAACTCCAATGTATATATAGATGCAATTCATGCATCACTAGTAGTCACAATGGATAGTCCATCTTGCCCTTTCACCTATCTCTCCACTAGTCCCAACTGGCTTTGCCATGCCTTGTAGTTAGCTGTTGTATTCTTGATTGATTAATGATTTTATTATTTAGTGAATTAATTATTAATTAATTTTTCCACTCTCACTAGTGTATCAATCGGTTAGACTAGATACAACTAGCTCAACTATGTTTAACTCAGTTAAACTGAACACAACTCCACCAACTACTTCAATAACTCCACCAAACTCTGTCACATGAGTTATAACTAAAGTATCCATGCAATAGCTCCACTTAACCCTCGGGAATAGCATAATTCCTTCTGTCAGCTACTGTGCCACATCTGTGCACTTAACTGAAGTGCTGCAAGAGAATAAGATAGTGTTTAGAGTCCAAATATTATTAAGAGCTAATAATATTCGACATATGTAATTTTAGACTGGCAATCTAAAAATAGATTCCGCCCAATATGTCTAAAAATAGAAGTTCATCTATTTTTCCAACTTGACCAACCATCCACAAATAACATCCTGCAACTCATAGAATATGATCGACATGTCTAAAAATAGACATACACCCCCTGAAAATAGACTATGTGAATTTACAATTTTAGGTGATTATTTTCCAACTAGGATCAAGGATGATGTTTCAGGATGCCTCCTTCACTGTTTCTTGTTGCAATCTTCAACATTCCCTCTCAACAAGAAAGGATTATCTTTGCATGCAACATGCAACTCCATGCATTCGCTTTGCAACTCTTGTTGCAACACTTCTGAAACTAAATAGGCTCCAAATAACTCAATCAGTCTTAATGCATCTATCATCAAAGTCTTCAACTTCTGCTGGTACCAACTGCACATGTCTTCAAAAACCACTATGTTGTTGAACTCTACACGCATGCACTCTGCACTTGCTGTCAACTCTGAACCGCGCTCCAGTATCCGACACTGTCACTTTGATCTGCTCGCATCAATCCAATTGATCATGCTACTACTGCTCTGTGGGCACCTCGTAGCCAGCTTCAATTCATGAGATCCACACCATCTCCATGAATCCTACCCAGAAATCTCCTCCTGGGATTACTCATGCATGTCGCCCCACCTCTCACCTAGTGGTATAGCTGCATGCACTCCCTCTGCCCATCTGGCATGAAATTTCTCTGTATGAGTGGTTGCTCCCACTCCATGATCCTCATCTTGTAGGCACTCCACACATCCCAGGTTCCACTACTACTGCATGCAAATCATGCTCCCTTTAAAGCTTCTCAAGCTTCCAGTGCATGTCTTTCTTACTTCCCCAACGTTGAGCTTCGTATAAATCCCATCTACAACATTAAGAGGCCCTGCTTCTCACGTTGCATGTTGAGGCTTCCTCTCAACCACCAAGTCACTAACCTTTTCTTTTCTCCTCAAAGCTTTGCATGCATCTTGTACCTCAGTGCATGTAGATTCTTGGCTCGCGCACATTGCAATTGTCTCGCCGTCGCAAAATTTTCTAACAAAAGAGTTGATTTTAAATCGACGATATCTCCCTCATCTGAGCTCTGATTCAACCGATTTTTTTTTTCAAATTGGGTGTTTTTTCGCAAGGAATCCAAATATTCTATTTTTTTCTGAAAATATTACACCAAAAATTTAAGATATTCTCTGCAAACTCGCGCACCCAAAAATTTATGCTCTCATTCCATGTAGAAAATCTATAGCACAGCTCCGATACCATGTAGAAATTATATACAATATACATGTATATATCCGGAATCTCCTGATCTAATGATATTTATCTTCTTTCTAAATACAGAATCCTTCCACTATAATTCTTGCGGAAATTTAATCAACAATTGCAAAACACATGAAGCAATAAAAACACACATAACATAGTTGTTTAACGAGAAGCACAAACTAAAGACACAACTATCAAATTATGTATCATGGAGATCATGTAACAATCTCATACAAACATACAAAGCTTAGTACATCAAGATCTCAGTACAATCAATCGTCACACACTAACATAAAAGAAATCTGCAAATCCATGCACCAATCTCAGCCCTCCTCCTAGCCTGTCTCCACTGCGCAATCCAAGCTGATTACAAAGACCAATTCGATGCAATCCCACTCTCCTTGACTGCATGATCATCATTGGCAACTCCAATGTATATATAGATGCAATCCATGCATCACTATGGTCACAATAGATAGTCTATCTCACCCTTTCACCTATCTCTGCACTGGGTCTCCATTGGATCTAACATGCACTGTAGTTAACTGTTGTATTGTTCAGTTGATTAATGACTTATTATTTTTGAATTAATTAACTAATTAATTCACTCCACTCTCACTAGTGTATCATTTAGTTAGATTAGATACAACTATCTCAACTGATTCTAACTGAGTTAAACTAAATACAACTCCATGAACTACTCTTCCAACTCTGTCATAACTTTTCCACTTCAGTTCTAACTGAGTCCTCCATGCATGAGCTGTAAGTAAACCCTCGGGAATAGCGTAATTCCTTTTGTCGGCTAATTAATGCACATTTGTGCATGGCGAGCCTCAGTGAATGTATTTGAAACCCAAATATTATTAAGAGCTAATAATATTCGACATGCATCTATTTTTAGATCAGCGCTCTATAAATAGACTTCGCCCAATATTCTAAAAATAGAATTTCATCTATTTTTCACATTCGACCAACCATCCACAAATATCCTCCTACTACATATAGAATATGCTCACCATGTCTAAAAATAGACATACACCTAAAAATAGCCTGTGTGGGCCTCACCTAGTTTAGGTGATTATTTTCTGACTAGGATCAAGGATGATGTTTCAGGATGCCTCCTTCACTGTTTCTTGTTGAAATATTCAACATCTCTTACATGGATAACAAACCCTTATCTCCCAATCATTGTTTCTCTATGATGATCTTAGCAAGCAAGATCTTTTGGATAAAGGTTAGTTTATTTGTCAACAACAATATCTTCTCTTGTCACTGAGTAAAGGTCTTCAAAACAATTCCAATTTTTCTCTCTATAAGACTGTGTTGTTTTCTAAGCATTGAGTTGGAAACAAGCTTTAAAATGTAACAGGTTTTTTCTTCACACGGTGACTCTCCTTTCAGCACTATGTTCAGCTCCTTACTTTGACAAATAGGCCTCTTAAAACAATAGACTTCTAACTTCTTGAAATTACTGATCTTTTCCTTCAAATTTACTTTAAAACAAAAATTTTGGCCCAAGAGATGTAAATACCTTTGAAAAATGTGTTTATGATGTGTTTGGGGACAATTTTGATGTGTTAAATTTGATCTTTAACACCTTGAGGGCTTCTTGCAGCATAGGCCCAGGCCGGCAAACTGGCGTTCAAAAATGGTTGATGGGTCGGGCGGGTCTGAACAAGCAAACATGCCTCATTCAAGCTTGGTTTATGGGTTGGGTAGGCCTGAACGGGCAAAAACGCGTCGCGTTTGATGTTGTTGGGTCATCCCTGGGCACTCGTTGAACGACGGGCACATGCGTGCCATGCAACCGCACAAGCACGCAGTGCCCTTAACAAATTTATTTTTTGAGCACCCACAAGCATGCCGTGAAAATGTATAGGCATGCCGCGTGTCAAACAAGCTATAAATGCTCAAAAAAAATGCTCGAGACTAGTTCTCTTTTCTTGTGGAAGTTGTTTTTTTGTTGATAATGAATGTTAGCTCATGCCCTCTTATACTCATAAGGATTTTTTTTAAACCCTTTTCCTTCTTTTAATTTGAAAAATGAAACATCCCTTTTTGCCTTTGTTTTCAAAACAAAATGACTTTGTTGCATTTGTATTTGAACATAGTCTTTCCTTTGTTTGTTTGAAAGAGACTTTTGAAAAATCACTGAAGTCTTCATTTCTGATGTCACTATAAATTTCTTTTCAAAACTTATTTAACCTTGCTTTTTTCTTTTAACCCCTTCTTGTTATGAAAGGGGCTATAAAAATTGTGTTATTCTTCGATTTGTCTATAGGGGAGGTCATCACAAAAAGCACTATTACAGCCTTTCAAAACCACAATGCAAATCGTTTGTTTACCTTATCATTTGTTTAAAAAAAAAATGAAACTGTGATTTTGTATTTGAAAATAGTTTTTCTTCCTTTGATTGTTGAAAGAGAACCTTGAAAAAGGGCGGATGTCTTCATTCTAAAGTCACTGCGAATTTCTCTTCACAACCTTTTTAACTTTGATGATTGTTTTTAACACCTTGTTTGTCACAAAGGAGGTTATCAAACTATGATTTGATTTTGTTTGTCTACAAGGGAGGTCACCCTGAAAAACCACTACTACAGCCTCTTACAACCACTGTTGAAACTTACTTTTTGTGAAGTAAGGAGGGTCTTTTCACCATGATAAGGTCTTCTGTTTTTATGATGAAAGAGGCCTCCAAAACATGATTTGTTCTTTTGATTTTTACCGAGGAGATTATCCCTTTAAAACCACTAATGCAGCCTCTGTTTTAGAATATCTTAAGAAGAAAATTCTTTGCATTGACCAAGACTTGGTTTCCTATATGTCTGCTTAACCCTTTGGATAAGATTAACCATATTGTAAATCTTTTGGAGAGTTGGTCCTTTGCTTTTGTGAAGGAGGCCTTCAAACAGTGAAAGTTTCACCTATCTCAACAATATGCCCTCTGCCTTTTGAATGATCTGAAAAATTAGCTCTTGATGCTTGCCTTTCATTCATCACTTGGAGGAAGTTAGTCTATGATAAACCATAATGGATCTGTAAAAATAAAAATTCCCTTTTCACATACACCTTCTATGTGAATGCATTCTTTACACCAGTTTGCAAAAATGACTAGAAACAGAGCTTGGTCTATCAATTTCACCATTCAGAAGAGGTTGTTTTAATCAAAATTATAACCTCTGATTTATCCTTTGAAGGAGGTTTTCATAAACACAAGATCAGAGGCCCTTAACACCAGCATGTCAACCTTTTGCTTGTGATATGAGAAAGTCCTTTTAACTTATCATCTTTCATTCATGTCACCACTATTCCTCAACTTGTCTTTCCAAAAGAAAACTTTCTTAAACATAATTTTAATCCTGCTATGCATCCTCTTTTCATCTTTGGAGGAGGTGGCGCACAACAGCTTATGAAGTCACTTAAGAACATGTTGGCCCTCTACTTGTTTGTGAAGGAGGCCATAGCAATGTTTTCCTAACCCTCTGCTTTTTGAAGGAGGTTCTGTCATTGTGCTTCTAACCATCTGCTTTTCATGAAGGAGGTTATCATCATACACATGAAATTTCATTTATTTCAACACTATGTTATTACTCTGCAATATATGTCTTTTCTTGGTATCATATCACTATGAAGTTTTTTAGGGAGTGAATAAGGTGGTTGTTATAAGGATAATTCTCACTGTTGGACACCTTTGAACTAACTTTCCTTTGACTGTGTTTTCAGGGTACCTTGAAATTGCCTTTGGTTAATGTTCACATCCTAGGTTCAAGGTAGCATAAGAAGCAGTTGTATTATTATGCCCTACATGATGATGCCCTTTGGAAAGATTATGAAGCACTGCTGATCAGCATTACTCAGTCCTTGTTATTCATTTTGACTTGATGAGTGATCTCTATTTTTCAGGCAAATTTTGGATTTATAACATGTACACTTGCTGCTCTTACTTACTGTACTTTACTTGCCTTGATGGCAAACTAAGTCAACATGAAGGACCTGTTGAAATTTTCCTTTTTTTCCCTCCTTTGTACACTGATCATCATTAAATTACACCCCTGCAGAGATGTAAAAACATATGCTTTGGAACCTTGGAGAGATATTTTGGTGTTTCATGGAGATTTTGCCTGATCTAAGAATTTTTCTTCAGACAGTGACAAACCTTCTCTTTCCTTGATTTGGATATTTGTTGAACTTCTTCTGACATGAGATAAAGTGACCTCTTAGTGTTGTGCGACCTATGGATAGAACAATGCTTTCTTTGCTAAAAATGAACTAATTCATGGTTGACTGGTACTAGACAAAGGCTTTTTGGCCTAGGATATCTTAGCCAAGGAAAAACTCCCTAAACACCACTATCTAACTTAGGGACAATTTTGACATATTCTAAGTGTTTTCTTAGGCATGATCAGATTTTAAAATGACAAGATGACCAAGGATAGAGTTGCAGACACTTTTTCAACCTTTGGATAGTGAATGGCATGAGAAACAAGGGTAAATGACAGCAGATAAACCAAGCTAAGACAGCTCTAGACGGGGATATTTTGCTGAAAAAATATAGGACTTGAAAACTAGAGATTGTTCTCATCATAGATTGACAGGAATGAGTAGGAGGACAAAAAAAAAAAATCGGGTGTTTTCTAGATGAAAAATTGACAGTTTGAGATTAGCTTCTAGAAAACCTAGCTAAGGAATCTAGTCATCAACAACAGGTAAAAAATACTGATGACTAACAGTGGCTCCATTTGGGGAGGGCAGCTCCTTTTCAGGAGGTGTCCAGAATAACAGATCTCTGGCTTGTGAATAACATTGCCTTATCCATTGGCGCAATTTTCTTTCTTTCTTGATGCTATTTCTAATAATTGACAGCATGATTAGCATCAAAGTCATCTCTACCTACCCATCTATATTTCCTAGCATTTTTTTTGTCTTTTGGTGCATTTGGACTAGCAACACTTTGACATGATATTTTTGAAAAAGAAAACTATCTAATTCTACACTTATATCTTCCAGGAGTTCAAATTGAACTAATGAACTCCTTTTTTTCTCTACCGATGCTAGATCGACTGTCAATATTAAGTTGTTTGACAGGATTTCATTCACTATACTAAGACATGAAATTGAAAAATGACCAAATCAGGATTAGACAGTCTGATTTGTCATGTGTTTGTGGCATAAAAGACAAGCTTCACACAAATATTATTTTGCATGAAATGAGATTTAGAAAAATTGGGACTAGGATACATAGTTTGTTTTTCATCCCTGTTTTCCTCTTTGAAATCTGTTTTGAGTATGTGGAACCAATATCTTTTCCTAATCTACTTTCTTTGACAAGTAAAGCTTACACAATTTGACTATCACTTTTTTCACTAACTTATCAGCAATAAATTTAAAACATGTCCAGTTATGATTAGGCTAAATAACTGAGCAAGATATATTTTGAGCACTAGTAGTGGCATTTAGAGTTGCGCACTTTCAGCATGACTATTTTTTGAACATGGGGCTTTTTTTTTATTTTCTAAAACTGCCCTCTTTTCAACTTTTCTATTGTTTTTGTATTTTCTATTTTTTTAATTTATTTCTTCAAGCAATGGTATGTACAATGATTGAAAAATCTAAAACTAGAACTCCTGAAAATGGTGAAACCTGGGCATCTTATCTTCGTAAGGATCTCTTGATGCTCTTGGTCCACTCAACTCTTGAAAAGAAAAGTTTGGAAAATTTTCCCTTCTAAGCATAACATAAGGATTCATGCATGAATCTCTAAACAACCCTATGTCTTCCTACTATGCTTCTTTATACCTTTGATTTCTATTTCTCCTTTTGTTGTACATCTTTTTCAAATAGTGCAGATATTCTTTGTCATTTTTAAAACAGATGACGACATTGTCAAGGTACATCATAATGAAGAAATTCAGAATTGGAAACATGGCTTTCAGGAACATGTCTTTGGTGTCTGGCAGTTTCGCAACTCTGGGTTTGAAGATGGAACTGCTTCCAGCATATTTGAAAAATTCTTTGAAATGTTCGTTTTGAAAAGGAATTAATTGATGAGACCCTGAAATATCACTTTGTAAAGACATATGATTAGAAGCACCTAGCATTTGTATAGTATGGTCTTGTTTAGGAAGAATATAATTTCTGTTCCGGGGGTGTGTATCTGTGTTTCTGAAATCAATACATATCCTATGTCCAGTTGTCTTATCTTTGATTGTTAATGTTTGATCTGTTGGGTGTGGAGCCTGATTATCTTGTTTACTTTGTATCACAGCATTGGACCCCTGTACCTTAAAAGGGGCAGCAACGCCACCTGTAATTAATCGCTGTCGTGGGGGGGGGGGGGGGTAGCAAGCCCCACGGCGGGGGGTTTCGGGGCGGGCGCCCACCGGAAAATTTACTTTCGGATGTAAATTTTCCTTGTAAAAGTATAGTAATTTCTAGTCAATCTGGGCCATTCATTAGGCAAATGATCTGACGGTAGAAGTTATGTTTAGATTAGGGTTTTTTCCCTAGAAGGCAATCCCTCTCTTTTATGAGGGCATTGTATTGCGGCTGTGTATTGTATGTGTATTCTCAGAGCGAGAAACAGAGAGGGAGACTGTGAGAGAGAACAGAGAATATTACAGCGGATCTGCTATAGGTTTTTTCTCTTCATTTTTTGCTAGATAATAGAAAGGAAGGACTGGCTTTTCGGGGTGGATGTAGCCCAAACTGGGTGAACCACGTATATCTGTGTCTCTCTAGTTTTATGTGTTTTGTGTGCTTTTATTTTCCGCATATTTTATGTGTTAAATTGCTCTGTAATATTTAATTTTCTTACATGATCAATATTTTTGTATTTCCTTTTGTCAAAGTTGTTTCTTGAAATGAAGGCAGTGTCACAGTGCTTCAAACAGTTTTCCCGACATGTACAAGTATCTTGAACAATTTTGCATATTCTAGCAGTCCTTAATTTTTGGTGTAATGTCAGAATTTTAGCTAGTTCAATCAGCTCAGGTGTTTTGGACTGCAGCTATCACATCCCTTCATATCAAGTTTATCAGGCATTCTTCTTGGATTTTTAACAGTTGTGGCAATAGTCAAGGTTTCATTCGGGGAGGTAAAGTTTTGGGGTGGTGAAGCATTTAAGTATGGCAAGAACATTAGGCTCCCTTGCCCCTGATTTCCAAAGAGGTTTGTAATATGTAAGTCCTCTAGTGCTTCTGTTTTGAAAAAGGTTCTTGATTGTACTATTGATGTTTGTCCTTGGTTTGAGCAATTTGCTTGAGGGTATATAATGTTTTTTCTTTTCTGATCTATCTCTATTTCCAGAAAATCAAATTCCCTCTCTTCAAGACATAATTGTTTAGGTTCATGATAGTTTTGAGTATCCAGCTCATCATACAGAGGTTGGTCTGGCAATGATACTGTGCTTGAACTGGTTTCAGTTTCACTTGTGTTTTCATCAGTGTAAACTTCTAGATGTAAGATGAAGGAATCCGTGTTTGAATGTATGGAATACATAGGGATGTTATCTAGCCTTTCTTGGCTGCTAACCATATATTTCACGTGTGATTCTCGATACAGTACTCTTGTTTGATTAAACACGGGAATGGTGGCGTAATACATATCTAGTTGAATATTTCCTTGAAGCTTGGCCCCCCAAGATCTGGATAAAAGCATTTCGTACTTGGGAGGGATGTCTGCTACCACTATATCCATGACCAGGTGTTTTGCGAGTAGTTGGGCCAAACTCACACAAAGATCTTTTATCATACCTAGACACTTGACTCTGCTCGAATCAAATGAATATAAGTCTTTGTCAAATTTTGTTATTTCTAGGCCTAATCTTTCCATTACCACCTTTGGCATGAGATTGTGAGAGGCCCTGGAATCTAGCATGGCATTATGTAGGATTTGGTCATGTATATTTAGACTAATCTGAAAAGGAAGAGTGGTTCCCTCTTGATATTTTCCTTCTATTTTTGGTCCAAACAACCTCAGGGGCGTCATCAATTAGGTGTAAAGTATCTGCATAATTTCCTATGTTTAGGACATTTAGCACTTGAGATTTGTATGAGATTTGGGTAATAAGTTCAGTGAGAGGCATGGTGATCTTAATTTTGGCAATTTCCCCTTCAAAACTGAAGGGTGCTTGTAGTTTAGACAGATTTGCTTCAGTTTTTTCAGCCATGACTTTCTCTATATTTTTAATTTGCTGACTTTTATTTTGGATTTTGTTCAACACGATTGTTTCAGAAATCTTATTAGAGGTACTAGGACAGTTTGGATCAAGGCTTGCCTGACTAGATTTGTCTTTGTTTTGGTCAGCTTTCTTAGCCATGATTTTGTTACTCTCTATTGTTATTTTAAGAATGATATCGGGGGTTTTAGTAACAGTAGTTTCTGAGCTACCTTTCTTAGATTTCTCTTGTTTTTTCTTACTCCGAAGGTCATATTGCCTATGAGATTCCATTATGGCATTTTGGAATCCTACCTCGGGATCTTCGAGGTCCTCATAATTTGCTTCATTTTTATTTGAGGAGAAGAAAACTTTTTCTTCTTCTGTGAGGAAAACCTCACCCTCGCTATCGGAACCTATCAAGTTTAAGTGATTTTCATCAAGAGGTTCCATATCTCTTTCTACCTCATCAACATAGTTTTCATTGCAAGGTGGCCTGATCTGTTGGTCATTTTCCCTTGGTTTGTTCTGAGGTGGGTCTCTTCTAAAATTTTGGTTCTGGTTTGTATTTTGAGGGTTTGGCTGGTTGTCCTTAAGAGGTGCTTTTTCATTCAGATTTATTCTTTCCCACATTTTTTCCATGGATCTAACCAGGTTGTCTATTCTGGGATCTGAGGAGGAAACTGAAGGCATGACCTGATCATGGTATGTTACTTTCTTTTCTGATCTTATCCTAGCTCTTTTCTCAGCTAGGTTGGCTTCGGCACTAATAGCTAATTTTTTCATTTCTTCTAAAGTTGGGGGGTCTCTTTCTCTTAGTTGGTATGTCATATATGGATCGAAACCTTCAGGAAATTTTGTTAATGCTGAGCCAAGTGGAGGTTTCATGTGAGGCGAGAGGGCGTTATAGACACTATTGAATCTAGTGCAATAGTCCTGAACACTTTCTCCCATATTCCTTTTAATATTTTTATATTCGGAAAGGATTTGGATGAGGTTTTTCCTGATTTCCCACCTGTTTATGAAATTTTGGTAAAGTGCTGGGAGAGCATGTATACTGTTAGGAGCTAAGCCTGTTAGGAGCTAAGCTTTTAAACCATTTTTTGGGTTCTCCGCCTAGGCTTTGGGCGAACATTCTCATCTTTATGGTTTCATCTTCTAATTCCATGTAGTCAAAGGCATCATTGATACTATCTACATGCTGTTGAGTGGTAGTAACCTCAGTTCCGGTAAAGTGTGGGATTCGGGATTGGTAATCATTTTGCAAAGGTACCAAAGGCAATGGTAACACTAAAGGTGCATACCAAGCTACCATGATGGGAGAAAATGGTATATTTACAGTATGAGGGTTTGTGGTATGTGATGAGGTGGTTCACACAGTGGTGGTCTGAAAAGGTGTGGCGGAAGTACTTGGACTTGTGGATTAATTCTGAGCAGATTTGGGGTGGTACGAGCCAAAATGGTGGAGAAGCTGAAAATCAGGAGGTGTAGTGGGTGAGGCTTCTCTACTAGGACTCTGTTGCAAATCTAAGGGCTCAAGATCGTTAAGATTGATTTTACTTTGCGACTTGCTTCTAAAAAGGGTCTTTGTTGAACTCAAGTCAAACTGCGAATCTTGCAAGGATGTAAGGTGTTCAGATACAGAGCTTGCTTTATGGGTGGTCCTATCGGTAGCTAAGTTACTAGTTTTAGAAGTTTGCCACAAAATATTTTTTGGGTCATCAACTATGATAGGGGGATTTGGGTTTGGGTGAGATTTGGTATTAATTCTTCGTGAAGCCAGATTTCAAAGTCAAAGTTTAGAGAGGGTGGTAGTTGTGATTTTTTTTGGATGGATGTCTTCTCTAGGGGTTTCACTAACGTGAAGAATGGTTAAAACAAGATGAATTCTAGTGGAGTCGCTAGGCGGATTTTCTTGAGATTTATGGTCCACCACCAATACTGACAAAGATGTTTTTTAGGAGAATTCTTTTCTAGAAAATTTTTATGTGAAAACTTGCAAGAATGACTTAAAACTTAGTTTCAATAGTTTGCTAGATTGTTGAGAAAGCTATGGTTCTATTTGCAAGTTTATTATGTTGATTTCCTATGTTTAGATGAAGATTTCTGAATCTCTAAGTTGTACTTAGTTTGTCATTGATTTCAGAGGCTGCATCATGAAATTTGAGTTTTTGGGAAAGATGAGTCAACATAATATTATGATTTATGAAATTTTTGGTTTTTTATGGAGTAATAGGCCTACTGGACGCTAGTGGAGTCGCCAGGTGGATGTTTTATTTTTTTTTAGAGATATGTACTTATGGTACACCACTAATAATTGAGAAAAAGCCAATCTAGGTATGTTTTTTGGGGTTTTCTAAGTTTTATATGCAGCCTAGTTTGTAGAAGTATTCTAAACCTAATTCATCACTTTGCTAAGATGGTGAAACAATAAGAGTCTACTCTAAATAGGTTTTTGAGGGAGAACTGATCAAAGGATAGATAGATAAAAATATTTTCAGATCAACTGGGCTATGGGGTCGATAAGGTCGAGACTGCCTCAAAGGGTGGACAAGGTATATTGCAGGGGCGATTTTGTCGAGGTAAAAATGGATTCTTTAGGTGGGGTGAAATGAGATGGACACTAAATTTGTGAAAGGACAAAGAGGTTTAAGGATAAATAGTTTTACAGTAGACATCCATGTGGTAGGGCTAACCATTAATCATGATAAATGAAACTTCAAACTGATAGATGCATAAAATAACATTCAGGCGATACATAGAAGTATAAGACCCTATAACTTTGGTAAAATCGCCTTCAGACTTTGGGGAAAACACACAAGACAGACAAACAACTCAATCTACAAAGAGGGAACTCCTAGACATCATATTTTCAGTTATCGAGAACTTTGAACTAAGATTGCAGAGCATAGGCAAAGGGCAAGATCGAAACAAGACCTCTTTGGTTCAACTAGGACAATCAAATATTCAGAAAAAGTTTTCAGTGATGGGGTTTTGGATAGCTATGAGTAAGCAGGGCATACCTTGAATCATACTTGATATCATACATAATAACCATTAATGAAATTGATAACAAGTTCTTAGGGTATCAAAGAGCTATTAAGAATTCTTTGACATAACTAAGAAAGAAGAAAAACATAGAAGTTGTAATGAAATCAGGAAACTTGAGGTGCCTCCATGGGCATGTCTCAAATATATTATTTACTGGCCTACAGCAAGCAAGAAACATGGAAACAGGTATGATAAACTAAGGAAAACATACAGATAGGAACACTAAACCATTTACCAAGCCAAGGAATCCAACAAGCAGTCCTCTTCCACCATCCAAGACAAACAAGAAATCATCCACATCATGAGACAAAGTGTTTCTTCAAAGCTTGTAATATCATGTATTGCTCTATATCATCAATTTCAGCCTCTTGATACAATTAATTCTCTTGGAATATATAGGCTAAAGAGTAAGCAACTATCCAAGAGCATCTAGAAGGCCATTGGCCTATTACAAATATCTAATTTTGTCCTTGAGGCTTTGCAAAGCCCAAGGCACAAAATATCTTTAAAATTATCTTAAAATTCTAAAAAAGGAAATAAAATTGACTTTTCCTAAATGAAAATGGCCAAAAAGGGCTTAACACGCATTTGGATAAGCCACTTCAGAAAACTGCCTTTTTTGCCAAAACGCTACAGGAACGTAGCAGCAGAAAATTCCCTGTCTTGTAGACAACTTTTGAGGGACCTCTTGATGTCCAAAAGATGCCTGTGATGGTGCGTTGGAAAGCCCTGGATGTCTAGTTTCTGGAAATACTTTATTTCTCCCAAACAGATCCCTAGAAGTATGTCAAAAGGTGAACTGAGTGGAAAAAACCAAAAAAGTAGCCCTTGCTGATATGTGAGGCAGAAAGTTAAAAAAATATTGTTTTTTGCCTCTTTGGGGGACCAAAACATCTCCTTTGGATCTTAAAATTTGTGAGTAGCTGCCCCTAAATTTAATCCATCCAAAAAAATGACTTTCATGAGCTTAGGATGCTCCTAGTACCCATGGCAGCGCCTTGAAAAATTTGCAATTATGGCCAAAAAATACAACAACAAAAAATCCTGTCAAATTTTGCTCAATTTTAGTGAGCAAGCCCCTCATGGGTTCTCAGAAGGATTTAAAAAAGCTGAGGCCAAGATTTCATGCGCTGATGTGCCTTTCTCCACTTTTTCTACCGAGCGCCTTTTTCAAGCAGCCTTGAGCCTTTCTTGAGCAAGTTTGAGCTTTTTTCGAGCAAATTGGTTCAACTTCTTGTAGTGCCTGGTCATCTTCCTTTGTAGACTCAAGCCTCTGTTAGCATTCTCTAACTTATCCTCCAAATGCTTGTTGGCCATTTCAAGCCATGGCTCTCTATTATTTTCTATTTCTTGGGCGAGCAATTGAGTAAGAGGATAAGATCGAACAAGATCTGCCTCTTCTTCCTTCTTTCTCTCCAAAGCTTTCTTGAGACCCATAGTCCTAGGCCTCTTTCTCATTGGCTGCTCTTCTTCTTCAGTATCATCAAATTTTCCCATAAGCTCTTCAAGCTTTATTTGTGCTTTGTAGGCTTCCCTTTGGTATTTTAAAGCCCATGCCTCCTAAACTGCCATTTGACCACTCATTTGTTTGTTTTGCATCTGTAGAACATGTATGAGGTCCTTGGACCTTTCTAGATCAGCTTGTAGGTCATGAATTTGGGCTTCTCTATTTTGTAAAAGAGCCTCGATAATTCTAACTTCATCATCCCCATCATCACTGTCTATCTGGATGATGTCAAACTCCCTTTCCTTTTCATGACTACTCCCCTCTTTTTCTTTCCCCTTGCCTTGGATAGAGAGTCTTGGTCCTCTTCCTCTTTGGAAATTCAACAATTCTCTTCTTAAGCAGCTTGCCTCTACTTCTTAGCGCTCTTGTGACATTGCTAGTCACTGTTGGAGTGATCTTATTTTTTGTTGATCTAGTGTTTGTAGGCTTCGCCACTTTTGGAGGAAGAGTCATGGCCCCTTGCCTAGGAGAGGCAGCTAGCACATGCTCTTGGCTATGTTGAGGAGAAGAGAGAGATAGTTTCATAACATGCACTTGCTCAACTTGGTCCTTGGTTTGGTCTTGGCTACCCTTAGGACTGTTTTGATCTCTTTGCTCCATGTTGCCCTCTTCGGAATGCTCACTGTTTGGTGTTTTCTTTCCATCATCATTACTTGCTTGAGGGTTGTCTTGTTTCTCATCATAA
Organism: Pinus albicaulis; assembly: GCA_034641835.2. Lineage (NCBI taxonomy): Eukaryota > Viridiplantae > Streptophyta > Pinopsida > Pinales > Pinaceae > Pinus > Pinus albicaulis. The sequence continues at coordinate 49,126,130 of CM076571.1, forward strand.
TTGTATTTTTTAGGACTGTCATGACCCTCATCATAAGTGTCTTTTTTAGGACTGTCATGATCCTCATCATCACTGTTTTGGCTGCCACTTTGTTTTTCATCTTGAGGACTGTCTTTTTCATCTTTGTCCCTGCTTTCTTCATGACTGTGTACTCTTTACCTTCACTGTTTTGTCCCTCATCACCATCATGCTTACTGCCGTGTTGGTTACCATCATGTTCCTCTTCATGACTGCTATGCTCACCATCAATTTTTTCATGTTCACCATCATTTCCTTCTTCCCCACTGTCATTCTTAGAGTCTTTACTTTGTCCCTCAGCATCACTAGTTTGCTTCTTGTCACTTTTCCCTTCTTCGTCACTAGTTTGCTTCTTCTTTTCTTCATTCTCAATCATAAGGGATTTTGGTCTTTTAGGAGTGGATTTACTAGAAGAAGGAGAAACATGATGAGTGGATGGTGAGGAAGGCACATGAGATGAAGAGGCAATGGCAAAATCAGGATGGGAGAGGAAAGAGTCCCAAGAAACTCCCTTTTTCTCAAGTTGATGGAGGATGATGATCTTGATAAAGGAATGATGAAACAAACAATCGTGTTGTTGAGCAGGGGGCTTCTTTTGGATAGTAGAGGCCATCTTGTCAATGCTTCTATAGAGGAAAAAAGGTAGGTTCAGCAACTGAGTTCTTGTGAAATGCATAAGAAGCCTGATGTGATAGGCATAAATTCGGGAAAACCCCCCTTCACATGTGAAATATTTCATGATGACTTTCATGAGGGGGGCATAGCTGGTCAACAAGTGATAAAAAGGGAAAATATCTTGGCAAGCATCATTATGGTCTGGTTTTAGAAAGGGTTTGTAGTGATTCATATCTAGGTATGTTTGTTTGAACCACTTTTCTCCTATATAGGGGATCTTAGTTGCTTTCGAGATAGCCCTAGGAGAGAGTTTGAAATCCATACCTGCTAGATGGACATGATTTCCATGCAACCTCAAAGCAAACAAATGTGTTAAAGGAGGGTGATTTTTTACTCTTGGACCTTTTGGAAAAAATCCAAGCACCCTACTTCATGAAAATTGAAGAGTATTGAAGGGGATTCATTCACTTCTTGAGTTGTCAAAGGCTCAAACCTATTGTCATATCCACTCCTACTGTCCTTATTTGGAGGCATTTTTTCTTTCTGATACCCTTCACTAACTTACCAAACAAGACCTTGAAATGTATTGAAAAATAGACTATTTATTTTCTCTTTAGTTGGAAAACAAGTATTTGTTAGATGAAAATAAATTTACTTCTCCAGCACTGTGTTTTGAGCAAAGAGGCCTTTAGTAAGATCTTTTTGTGGTTTTTAAAGACAAGTCCCCTTTTTTTTTACACAAAAACTCCTTCCCTCAATCACTGTTTTTTGAAATCACTGTTTAAGAGGTGAGAAAACCCCTTATAAACTGACCAAAACTGTTTCACCCAATCACTATCTTCCTTTCTCTCAAAGAAAAGAATACACTCTTGAACAACACTGTGCTTTCCCTTTGAACAAACTGTCCCTCTTTAATGATCCCTGTTTCTCTAAACAAAGTAGTCTCCCTGTCACTTAGTAAACAATTTTCAAAACAAACTCTATATGATCTTTTATGTACTTGAAAAACCAAATTTAAACTTCCACAAGGCACTAACCTTTCAAACAGTGATTCTCTGTTTTATGTGGTACAATCCATTGCCCTGAAATGATGAGTCTCTCTGCTAAAACTACACTCTATTCCTTATCCATCATAAAAGCCCCTTTGACACTAATAACAAACCCTTATCTCCCAATCACTGTTTCTCTATGATGATCTTAGCAAGCAAGCTCTTTTGGATAAAGGTTAGTTTGTTTTTCAACAGCAATATCTTCTCTCGTCACTGAGTAAAGGTCTTCAAAATAGTTCCAAATTTTCTCTATATAAGACTGTGTTGTTTTCTATGCATTGAGTTGGAAACAAGCTTTAAACTGTAATAGTTTTTTTCTTCACACTGTGACTTTCCTTTCAGCACTATGTTCAACTCCTTACTTTGACAAACATGCCTCTTAAAACAACAGACTTCTATCTTCTTGACATTACTAATATTTTCCTTCAAATTTACTTTAAAACAAAAAAAATTTCCCAAGAGATGTAAATACCTTTGAAAAATATGTTTATGCCATGTTTGGGGAAAATTTTGTTGTAATGTTCCTTTTTCAGGAACTTGCTACAACTATGAGAATATCTCAAGATATTCTAGAGTTGGAGCTCCTTTTTTCGAAATATCACAAGTCTATTCTAGAGATAGACTTTGGGGGAATTTTCCGGATATGTCACATTCTAATGAAGGGTGAGATCTAGAGGCTACTTGGCCCTTCACAGACTCTGTCTATAGATATGTGAAATTCCTTCCTCAGGAATTGCCCAAAGAATAGGGCTGCAGCAATGTAAGCACATGTATGAACATATAATGGAAAGATAGTGTTATTCTATTGAGCCATGGCACATGAAGAAGTAATAGCTGATCAATGAATAATATAGCAGAAAATGTGTACAATGCTATGAGGATCCAACCACTTAAGCGTGGCAATGAAAGCCTCAACAAGACAAGTACATGAAATGAGACAAAACACTGCTATGTATCCAGACCCTAGCTATGACTGCGCAGTTATGAATGGAGACTGCTGCATAAAATATGTAAATAAAAGGATATATCAATTTCAGCTCAAATAAAGAGGGGGAGCAAGCTCTCAACCCCTGAAAACACTAGTACAATAATCCTTAGAAGGATTGGCTACATTACATGTACAGAAATGGAAAATACAATAATGTTGGAGTTGTTGGGCAACAGCAACTCATAAACAAAATAGGAGGAAATGTCTGAATGAGATCCTCAATCTGAAATGGCATCCTCCAATGAGAAATCTGAAGCGAAAGACTGATTCTTTCACCTAAGATGTCACCCTTCAACTATCTGCAAACCCCTCACAGCAAATGCTCTCCAAGAATAACGTTGTCTAGGAGAGGGACTACGCTACATATGATGGCAAGTGGTTGGCCTGATGCCAAATATGGTGGAATAATCTCAGAAACCACCTTTTCTGATCTCTCAAAGAGATGGAAGCTCCTTCCTCTGAAAAACTAGCCAAGGATGGTGTTGTGGAAAACCTCCCGAGTAACACCCAGCTACACTGCACAAACTCCACCTGGAACTGTGCTGATGAAGATGGATGATACTTGACCTCAATGTATGAATATGGGGAATAGAGTGCAATCCTCCAAGAGCTACTCAAGAAGGAGAGGAAATCCTAAACAGGAATTCCCTTGGCAATTCTTGGTAACCAGCAAGATGTTGCTGCAAGTCCACCGGACCAAAGATGAATAATACTCAAGATGATTTGCAATGGTAGCATTGCCCTCCTTTTAAACAATGTGATTTCCCTCTCAATGGACCCCACTCATTAGGGTTTCCTTCCTCTAGAAGCTTCCCTCCTTATCCCACTGCGTTGGCCCACAATGTGTTGTCCACCTCATGCTACTGTGCAGTTTGACTTGGTCAAACTTGACCCAGCCTTCTTGCAAAAGCCCCCTTTCACACATGGAGGTGTGAAATCAAGCTCCAAAATTGATCCTCCCTCATGCCAAGAGGATTTTTTTTCTCTATCCAAGGAAGAAATGGGTCTCATACCCATTTTATTTATTTCTTATGTGAAAATGGCAAAATGAATGTTCCAATTTTCTCCATGAAAAATTGGGAACATTACAGTCCTCCCCTCTCAAAGATTTCTTGTCCTCAAGCAAGTGCAAGGATAGACTGAGTTCTTCTCTTCTCCTCTCCCTATAGCATCCCTGTATGATGATCTCCTCTAGGGAAAGTGATGCTATCTCATCAATTAAATCTCCACAATGCTCCTCCTCAGTATGTAAATAAGCTATCAAGCCATCATCATGTAAAGGTGAAATAATCAAGAGGATAGAAAAGTGATGTCTAGAGGTCCCCTTGAAGAATTGGATCTACAAAAAAAATTGGAACTATCTTTCCCATATGGATCCTCCATCTCCAAGCTATGAGCCATGCAAAATGAGTTACCTTCCAGCTAGGAAACTCCTGAAAGCTGTCATCCACCGTTGGCTCCGGCAAAGTAGGTGGGATGAAAATCTACACATGGTAAGCAATATAGCCTACCCCAAGCTATCCATCTCTCCACTTAGGATAAGTGTAGAGTGTTGGCTATCCATGGGCTGCAATAAGTTTTCCCTCAAGTGGAAAGATGAGGACTAGACCCCCAAAGATCTCTCCCCCAACGCTGTCAATCAAGCTAGCCCAAGTATCTCCATATATGATGAGTTGTAAGTCATCAACATATGGTATGCCATCCATCATATGGCTCACCTCATATGGAAACAAGTGAGTTTCTCTAGTGGCCATATCATCTCCCATGTTCCCCTTAGAACATGTAGTGAAAAAATGGTGAGGAATTTCTCCCTCAAAGGACACATCCACACAATGTGTCTCTCTCCCAAGCATGCTCCTCATAAAGACAGCAACAATAGAACCATAGGGAGCACAGATGAGAATCATGCTTGCTGCCATATGCAAAAAATGTGAAGGACAATGGTCCCTCAAGTGCAACCAACGCATCTTGACCCTCAACTGCAATGGATACTGATAAAATGAGTGGCTTCTCAGCCACTTGCCTGCTGCTCTAATCTCCTCATAAGTATGGATGGAGTGAATATTGCAAGGTGTACAATGATAATGTCCTCCATAACTCCTCTCTTCCCCAAGTCCTTCTAGGGAATGGCCATCAATCATGCTTATGGCCTCATCTAAACCATGTGGTCTAGAAAAAATAATGCTCCTCCTTGGAGCATCATCCTACACATGTATGGTTAAGGGACATACAACATATAAATTCTCATGTAAACAGCAATGAATACCCTTACCATACTCTCTGATCATACAAGTGGAGTGGCTCATAAATGAGTCCCCTCTCATCCTCAAAGTGGAAAGAGGTGGATGTGCTAACTCTCTCAAAGAGTCATGTATCTCCTCCATCTCTATGTGATCAATGCATCTGCCCATATGCTGATATATCTCCTCATCAAAACCCATCCAAAAATACCTCTCGATGATGGTGTGGTATGCTCTCATAGAACAAGTGGGACTGAAAAGGAAATCCTCATGAGCTGCATGTAACAACTTCTCCTTGAGCTTGGAAGCTCTAGGAAAGAAGATCCTTTCATAATAAAAGATGACCCCATCTCTGACTGAATATGCCTCCTCATGCAACTAGCCATCCAATATCATGCAAGCAAAAAGATCCTTGGAATACTCCACCAATAGTTGGGAGCTCCAATATGGATCTAACCTCCATAGTGACAGTGTTGATGATCTCTCATAAAGAGCACATGTCATATGGTCACCATCTGCTTTGACATCTCCCATGCCAAAGATACAAGTTGGAAGGTTGTTGTCCTTCCTCTATTGCTTCTGCCTCAACGCAGAATCTGAAATGGAAGTGGGTGATGCTGATGTTGAGAGAATGCTCTCTCTCTCCTTGAGTCTATCCCAGACTCCCAGCACTGTATCAAACTCCCTCCAAGTCTCCAACCTCCTGAAATCAATGATTGGTGCCCCAACATGTGAAGCATCTATCCTCCTCTGCTGATCCAGTGGTCTCCCTGGAAAAATGTCTCGAAGCAGTGAGACATCATCATCAAGAGATGACTGAATAGATGAATGGAGATAACCCTCCATGCTTCCACTGCACAATCTAATCACCTTCTTAGGTGCATCAACCTCTAGAAATGGATAGGGATGTGTACTCCTCATCTCATGATGTTGGGTCTTCTCCCTACTTCCTCCTTGTGTCTCCATGGTTTCACACCTCCTTAACAATGGCACAGGTAAAACATGAGTTGTGTCTTGACCTCTACACATGATATCCTGGGAACCTTCTTGCAAAGATGCAAGCATCCCTCTATTTGGAGCAAGAGCTCCTCTTTCCTCTGCATGAGGTGCTAGATCAACTCCAGATCTAACAGCGTTGTTGCCCTCAATCTCTGCAACCTGAATGGGAAACTCTCCAATGAATGGATCCATTTTTTAAAAAGAGATCCCCATGCTCCTTTGCTCAAAGGTGTGAGATGAAAGTTTCTCCTCTGGAAAAGTATGGTACAATTTTTCAACCCCCTCTATGGTTTTCTGCAATGGTACTGCGTTCTTATGCAAGGATTTTATCTGAGTTTTCTTGTTTAGATCCACCATGTGTGTCTCATGAATCCTTCTATCAAATATCTCCACTATTGCCTTAGTGAAATTTGCATAATATGAAATGTTTACATTTTTCAAAGAAAAGGATTCAAAGATCCACCAAGCATAAGCCTTACCTCTCAAATGCAGCACTACAACTTTGATGGCTTTATCCTCCGGTATTTTGTGTTGCTGCAAGAAGGCCTCTAACTCTTCCACCCAAAATTTGGCTGAACATGTAGGTGAACCCTCAAAGATAGATAGAAGAAATCTATCTTGCTGCTCTTTTCCATTCACCTTCATCTTGCAAAACTCTAAAAAACTGAGATGATCTCTGAATTTCTAAGTTTGAAACTCATACTCCTTTAAGAAATCACTAAGGGTTTCCCTCCCAGCAACTTCTTCTCTTCTTTCCATCTCTCTTCCGGCAATCTTGGGCATGTGATTGTGTTGTACAAGATGGTGTGTAGCTGCATGCTCACACTCGTCCAATCTAGAGTTTTCTTTTGAATCAAACCCTCTAGGAGATTCCCTATACTTTCTCTGGATCTCCTCATACTCTTCATGAATCATATGTACAGATTTAGGAAGAAGCTGGGTAAGCTTATCCCCTTTTTTTTTTCTTCTCCAAAAGATGGAGTTTTTCTCCTGCTTATTTCTTTGTCTCCTTGAAGAGAATAGGAAGTGCAGGGCTCTTCCTCTTTTTCTACATATCCTCCTTGGGGAGGCTCTTCTCTGTTCTGAAAATAGATGATATCAAACTCATCTTTTGCATCATCTTCTTCAATATTCTGATCTTCTTGGTGAAGAATCACAGGCTGAGCCAAGAAATTTGCTTTGATACCACTGTAATTTTCCTTTTTCAGGAACTTGCTACAACTATGAGAATATCTCAAGATATTCTAGAGTTGGAGCTCCTTTTTCCGAAATATCACAAGTCTATTCCAAAGATAGACAATGGGGGAATTTTCCGGATATGTCACCTTCTAATGAAGGGTGAGGTCCAGAGGCTATGTGGCCCTTCACAGACTCTGTCTATAGATATGTGAAATTCCTTCCTCAAGAATTTCCCAAAGAATAGGGCTGCAGCAATGTAAGCACATGTATGAACATACAATGGAAAGATAGCGTTATTCTATTGATCCATGGCACATGAAGAAGTAAATAGATGATCAATGAATAATATAGCGGCAAATGTGTACAATGCTTTGAGGATCAAATCACTCAAGCGTGGCAATGAAAGCCTCAACAAGACAAGTACATGAAATGAGACAAAACACTACTATGTATCCAGACCCTAGCTATGATTGTGCAGTTATGAATGGAGACTACTGCATGCAATATGTAAATACAAGGATATATCAATATCAGCTCAAATAAATAAGGGGAGCAAGCTCTCAACCCCTGAAAACACTAGTACAACAATCCTTAGAAGGATTGGCGACATTACATGTACAGAAATGGAAAATACAATAATGCCAGAGTTTTTGGGCAGCAGCAAATCATAAAAAAAATAGGAGGAAATGGCTGAATGAGATCCTCAATCTGAAATGGCCTCCTCCAATGAGAAATCTGAAGTGAAATACTGATTCTTTCACCTAAGATTTCACCCTTCAACTATCTGCAAACCCCTCACAACAAATGCTCTCCAAGAATAATGTTGTCTAAGAGAGGGACTGCACTGCATATGATGGCAAGTGGTTGGAATGATACCAAAGATGGTGGAACAAGCTCAGAAACCACCTTTTCTGATCTCTCAAAGAGATGGAAGCTCCTTCCTCTGAAAAACTAGCCAAGGATGGTGTTGTGGAAAACCTCCCCAGCAACACCCAGCTACACTGTATAAACTCCACCTGGAACTGCGCGGATGAAGATGGATGATACTTGACCTCAATGTATGAATATGGGGAATATAGTGCAATCCTCCAAGAGCTACTCAAGAAGGAGAGGAAATCCTAAACAGGAATTCCCTCGAAAATTCTTGCTAACCAGTAAGATGTTGCTGCAAGTCCACCGGACCAAAGATGAATAATACTCAAGATGATTTGCAATGGTCGCCTTGCCCTCCTTTTAAAAAATGTGAGCTCCCTCTCAATGGACCCCACTCATTAGGGTTTCCTTCCTCTAGAAGCTTCCCTCCTTATCCCACTGTGCTGGCCCACAATGTGCTCTCCACCTCATGCTATTGCGCAGTTTGACTTGGTCAAACTTGACCTAACCTTCTTGCAAAAGCCCCCTTTCACACATGGAGGTGTGAAATCAAGCTCCAAAAGTGATCCTCCCTCATGCCAAGAGGATTTTTATTCTCTATCCAAGGAAGAAATGGGTCTCCTACCCATTTTATTTATTTCTTATGTGAAAATGGCAAAATTAATGTTCCAATTTTCTCCATGAAAAATTGGGAACATTACATTTGTTGTGTTAAATTTGATCTTTGACACCTTGAGGGCTTCTTGCAGCATTGGACCGAGCTGGAAAACTAGCATTCAGAAATGGTTGATGGGCCAGGCGGTTCTGAATGGGCAAACGCGCTGCGTTCAAGCTTGGTTGTTGGGCCGAACAGGCCTGAACAGGCAAAAACCCGTCGCGTTTGATGTTGTCAGGTTGGCCCTGGGTGCTCATTGAATGACAGGCACAGGCGTGTCGCACAACCGCACAGGCACGCCGCGCCCTTAAAAAATTTCTTCTGTGAGTGCCCACAGGTGCACTGCGCAAATGTATAAGCGCGCCGTGCGTCAAACAAGCTATAAATTCTCAAAAAAAAATGCTCAAGACTTGTTCTCTTTTCTCCGTGGAAGTTGTTTGTATGTTGATAATAAATGTTAGCTCGTGCCCTCTTATACTCATAAGGATTTTTTTTAAACCCTTTTTCTTCTTTTAATTTGAAAAATGAAACATCCCCTTTTGCCTTTGTTTTCAAAACAAAATTACTTTGTTGCATTTGTATTTGAACATAGTCTTTCCTGTGTTTGTTTGAAAGAGACTTTTGAAAAATCACTGAAGTCTTCATTTCTGATGTCACTATATATTTATTTTCAAAACTTATTTAACCCTACTGTTTGTTTTTAACCCCTTCTTGTTATGAAAGGGGCTATTAATACTGTGTTATTCTTCAATTTGTCTACAGGGGAGGTCATCACAAAAACCACTATTGCAGCCTTTCAAAACCACAATGCAAATCCTCTGTTTACCTTATCATTTAAAAAAAAAAAAAAAATGAAACTATGATTTTGTATTTGAAAATAATTTTTCTTCCTTTGATTGTTGAAAGAGAACCTTGAAAAGGGGCTAATGTCTTCATTCTAAAGTCACTGTGAATTTCTCTTCACAACCTTTTTAACTTTGATGATTGTTTTTAACACCTTGTTTGTCACAAAGTAGGTTATCAAACTATGATTCGATTATGTTTGTCTACAAGGGAGGTCACCATGAAAAACCACTACTGCAGCATCTTACAACCACTATGCAAATTTAATTTTTGTGAAGTAAGGAGGGTCTTTTCACCATGATAAGGTCATATGTTTGTATGATGAAAGAGGCCTCCAAAACATGATTTGATCTTCTGATTTTTACCAAGGAGATAATCCCTTTAAAACCACTAATGCAGCCTCTATTTTAGAATATCTTAAGAAGAAAATTTATTGCATTGACCAAGATTTGGTTTCCTATATGTCTGCTTAACCCTTTGGATAAGATGAACCATATTGTAAATCTTTTGGAGAGCTGATCCTTTGCTTTTGTGAAGGAGGCCTTCAAACATTGAAAGTTTCACCTATCTCAACAATATGCCCTTTGCCTTTTGAATGATCTGAAAAAGAAGCTCTTGATGCTTGCCTTTCATTCATCACTTGGAGGAAGTTAGTCTATGATAAACAATAATGGATCTGTAAAAATAAAAATGCCCTTTTCACATACACCTTCTGTGTGAATGCATTCTTTACACCAGTTTTCAGAAATGACTAGAAACAAAACTTGGTCTTTCAATTTCACCATTCAGAAGAGGTTGTTTTAATCAAAATTATAACCTATGATTTATCCTTTGAAGGAGGTTTTCATAAACACAAGATTAGAGGCCCTTAAAACCAGCATGTCAACCTTTTGCTTGTGATATGAAAAAGGCCTTTTAACTTATCATCTTTCATTCGTGTCACCACTATTCCTCAACTTGTATTTCCAAAAGAAAACTTTCTTAAACGTAATTTTAATCTTGCTATGCATCCTCTTTTCATCTTTGGAGGAGGTGGCGCAAAACAGCTTCTGAAGTCACTTAAGAACATGTTGGTCCTCTGCTTGTTTGTGAAGGAGGCCATAGTAATGTCCTCCTAACCCTCTGCTTTTTGAAGGAGGTTCTTTCATTGTGCTTCTAACCATCTGCTTTTCATGAAGGAGGTTATCATCATACACATGAAATTTCATTTATTTCAACACTGTGTTATTACTTTGCAATATATTTCTTTGCTTGGTATCATATCACTGTGAAGTTTTTTAGGGAGTGAATAAGGTGGTTGGTATAAGGATAATGCTCACTGTTGGACACCTTTGAACTAACTTTCCTTTGACTGTGTTTTTAGGGTACCTTGAAATTTCCTTTGATTAATGTTCACATCCCAGGTTCAAGGTATCATAAGAAGCAGTTGTCTTCTTATGACGTACATGATGATGCCCTTTGGAAATATTATGCAGCACTGCTGATCAGCATTACTCAGTCCTTGTTATTCATTTTGACTTGATGAGTGATCTCTGTTCTTCAGGCAGCTTTTGGATTTATAACATGTAAACTTGCTACTCTTACTTACTGTACTTTACTTGCCTTGATGGAAAACTAAGTCAGCATGAAGGACCTATTGAAATTTTCCTTTTATTTCCTCCTGTGTACACTGATCATCATTAAATTACACCCTTGCAGAGATGTAAAAACAGCTAATTTGGAACCTTGGAGAGCGCTTTTGGTGTTTCATGGAGATTTTTCTTGATCTAAGCATTTTTCTTCAGACAGTGAAAAACCTTCTCTTTTCCTGATTTGGATCTTTGTTGAACTTCTTCTGACATGAGATAAAGTGACCTCTTAGTGGTGTGCGACCTATGGATAGAACAATGCTTGCTTTGTAGAAAATGAACTAATTCATGGTTGACTGGTACTAGATAGAGGCTTTTTGGCCTAGGATATCTTAGCCAAGGAAAAACTCCCTAAACACCACTATCTAACTTAGGGAAAATTTTGACATATTCTGAGTGTTTTCTTAGGCATGATCAGATTTTCAAATGACAAGATGACCAGGGATAGAGTTGCAGACACTTTGTCAACCTTTGGATAGTGGATGGCATGAGAAACAAGGGTAAATGAAAGCAGATAAACCAAGCTAAGACAACTCTAGACAAGGATATTTTGCTGAAACATGATAGGACTTGAAAACTGGAGATTGTTCTCATCATAGATTGATAGGAAGGGGTAGGAGGACAAAAAATTTGTTTCGGGTGTTTTCTAGATGAAAAATTGACAGTTTTAGATTAGCTTCTAGAAAAATTAGCTAAGGAATCTAGTCATCAACAACAAGTAAAAATATTGATGACTAACAGCAAGCTCTGTACTTCTTTGGGTCTGCTGAAGGGTCTTCAACGCGTCATCAAGTGTCTGTGATAGTTGTAGAGCCTCCTCAACCCACGGTTGCATCCGTGCTTCCAGCAAGTCCTCTCTACAACGCACATCCTTGATATCGATTTGAATCATGTGACCCTCCTGTATGTGGGCAAGGGGTTGTGTGATTACAAGGGTGGGCACCTCCATCCAAATATCAGAAAATTGTTGTTCTTTGACGTGTAATTCATTGCACAACTGTTGTACCATTGGGTCATTTTGAACCGAAGTCTAAATGCTCATGGCCTCATCCAATAATTGACTGCACTCTATAACTGTGGAAATTATGCTCTCTGTAGCTATTTTTACCTATCCAACCCTCTGAGCTCTGCCTTCCGGAGGAGTGTTCGGCTGTAGTTTCATCTATAGATATACGATTCGGTGCTCAAACTCTGCATGATAGTCTAAACCTCTTCTCATGAGGCCTTTAATGCAGCGGCCATCCCTTTTAATTTTTCTTTTGGGGAAGCTGTGGCAGGGAACGCTAGCACATCACTGCAAACTTGGTTGATTTTTTCTTCTAGCGTAACGCAGTGAGCCTCTGCTGCGTGACATGCTTCCTCTACACTTTGTTGTTTCCGTTGAGCTTCAACAACCTACTATTATGACTCTGAGGAAGTGTGGTGGGCATGGGCTTCTATGAACTGGAGCTCATACACAACCATGTTGTGGATCATGTGTCAATTCCCTACAAGAAAAACAGATAAGTCAACATCGATATCATCGCAACCTTGTAGCTGCGCGCACCAGCTTGTTGATTCTACATGGATGGTCAGCTTAGGGATTTGAATGAGATGATTCTCCCTTGTTGCAGGTATTACTTTGTTGAGCAGATGCATGCTGGTTGCAAGCACGCTCGCTTGCATCTAGCTCAGTTGTTCCGTGCTCACCTAAATCAAACTCACTTGAACTTTGAGCTCCTAGATGCCAATCTACACCCTGTCAAGCGCAGCCTTGTACTGTGCTTCCAACTCCATCCACATGTCCTATATCTCTGTTGTGACCGTGTTAGCTATCTCATTTAGATCATCCTCAGTCAGCATCAAATATTCCTCTCTGATGGCTTCGAAGCCTTTGCACTTCTTCCTTAGACCTCTCGAGGCTTAAGAGCCACACTTTGTCCCCTTGGAAGTCTGGACTTCCACTTGCTCTGTTGTGTGACCCTCAGTCTCCTTAAGCCCAGCATAATTCTTCTCAGGTGTAGTGTTTGTTTCAAGGTAAATTGTTTCATCGGTTGTGGTCAGTATGGGATCGACTCCAGTGCTTTTATCAGTTGTTTGTGTACCAAAACGGGGCTTGGTTGGCATCTTAGGAATAGAAGTGGATGCACCTCCCATGGTGCGCGGCTCCAACCAAGTTGGCAGCCACTCTATAGTGGCGTGCAGGAAATCATCCTCAATGACGAGATAAGGCAACTCGTACCAGATACCTTCTACGGTGCCTTTCACACGGATGTGAATGTTATAAAATGTTGCTTTAAAATCAGCAATCAACTTGTACTGCTCATACAAAGTTGGAGACGGCCTCGACTTTTATTGAATTGCTTGAAAGATGGAGGCGTCAAACATGACTCAAAATATTTTTTTCTCCATGATGTGTGTGAGGGTGGAGGAATTCCACAGTGTGGCATACCGAGCAGCTTCACACATCTGCGGTTATATTTCTAGAAACTGAGTCTCCTTCGAGGTCTTCAAACTGATCAAGGCTATCAATAGCAAGAGCCAAACATAGTATAATTTTTTTCCCTCCTCTTGCACTTTGTGCACATTTTCTAAAAACTCCTTACATAGATATTATGCCCAATTGTAAATGATGCACTTCTCACTTTGTCCTGCAAGGGAAATTACTTATGTAGGGACTTATTTAGGCCTACATTTCCTCATCATCTTGCATGCCAAGATGAGTGTCCCAAATTGGATAGTTGGATCGTTAAATTCACTCACCACAAATCCTCAGCTATGGCGTGATACCTAGTAGGTAGCCTTGATCTTGTCTGCCACCTTCTTCTCATGGCCTTTACCTCCATACTCGTCCATGGGATATGTGCCTTGATTAGGCATGCCGATGATTTGATGGATCAATGTGGCATCAATAGTTACATGCTCTCCCATCCACAAAGCTTCATCATGGACCAGTTCAAGAACCTTCTGCACACATATTTCATTAATCAGATTGCGCCCAAAATGTGGAACCTGCAATAAATTTAAGAGCCCTACCTTGTGAAATCCTAGCAGCCAGCTTCAGCTCTACACGCGCAATGCACCCCTCATAGGTTACACGGTCAAGGTATCTTTCTGGTGCAAGCTCATGGAATTTATCGCCATCCGCGAGGTCCCAATCCTCCATCTTCAATAGCAGCGCCTTGGAAAACATATCACCTTATAGTAGGACTTTTTATGGGATCAAAGGCATATTAATGTATTCCTTCACTTTTTCAAGGGCCTTTGGGACCATGATTAATGCCTTGCACGGTGCGACATAGGTCGGAAACCGTGATATGGGGGCCACTTAGACCACATCTTCGTCCTCCATGATCGTCTCAGGTAGCTCAAACATGGGTTTCTTATGGCGCTCAGCCACAGTGGATTGTGGCTTCGAGGTATTCTCTCTTAGGGATTTGCGGGTCCCTAAGGTCTGTCCCTTCTTTTTCTTTGTGGGCACAGGTGTCTCAGCAATCGGCATAGTAGGATCCTCATTAGGGTGCGTGGCTGTCATACTTGGAGGGATAACGTAACCTAGACCTCTACGGCACAACTCCCCCTCAAACCTTGGATCAATACCAGACATATATAATGATTAGATTTCACAAATCAAAGAACTCAAGGCAGAAAATTAACATAGAAGGAAAAGGGAATGAATGTGACCCCTTAGGTCATATTTATAGCTTTGGCACATCTTCAACGGTCCCTTGTGCATTAATGTGTCTCTATAAATGAAAAATCAGTTCCAAACCTATTAAAATATCGTCATTAAATGCAACCTAGACGCTCCCCTAAATGGTAATAAACTGTCTTTTCCAGATTTACTATTCAAACATCTATATTTTGGCACTTTTGTGACCCATTCAAACTCCATGCGCATCTACCGCACATGCATCGCACCTGTCTGCGCATTCACCATCCCTTCTGTACATATCCAATACTCTGGCCATATATTCATTTGGTGCGCACAGGGATAGGGTCATCCTTGTATAGCTTCAATCAGCTTCCAATTACATACTCGGGAAGATATTCGCCACTCAACGTGGCTAGGCGCACTGCGCCTCCATCAGTAATTTCTTTAACAATATAGGGCCCTAGCTAATGCATCTTGAACTTCCGCGGGTGGCACAAAAACTTGTTGTCATACAACGACCAAATCATATTCCTCAAACATCTTTTGCCTGATATGCTTATCATGCCATGCCCTTTTACACACCTTCTTTACTTTCTGATGGAAACTTGAAATAAAGTGATATTCTTCGAGGGCGACCAACTGTGACAATTGTTCCTCCATAATATTTTCTTTTGCCATATTTGTGAATGTTATAATGCACAGACTAGGAACAATGTACTCCATTGGCAACAAAGCTTCTTGCCCATACACCATCCTGAATGGTGTCTTTCCTGTCAAGTTTTTACATGTGGTTCAATATGCCCATAGAACTGCGAGTACATGCACATCCCAATCATTCTAGTTAGTATTGCAAATATTAGTAAGCAACGTATCCAATATCTTATTGAAAGCTTCCACCACACTATTTTCCTGTGGGTGATATGGAGTGCTCTTCTAATGATGAATCCGAAATTCTTTCGTCTGCGCTTCAATGGTTTAATTCACAAAGTGTTTACCTTGATCACTTATCAGAATCTTAGGGCATCCAAAGCGAGTCACAATATTCTCTAAAATAAAGTGTGCAATTGTGTCTACACTATATCCTTCACTGGCTTAGCTTCAACCCATCTGGTTACATAGTATGTCGCAGTGATTATGTAATGCATTCCTATCTTCTTTCCTAGAGGGTTAATAGGTCCAACAAATTATATGGCCAATTTATCAAATGCTTGCAGCACCACTTGTGAATGCATGGGCATCTCATCTCTGCGCGAGGGGTTTCCTGTCCTCTAGCATACATCGCATGTGCGAAAATAAGCATAGGAATCATTGTGCAATGTGTACCACCATAAATTAGCTCGCAAAATATTTTGCGTAGTTTCCTTCCCTGCATTGTGACCACCAATAACCCCTCCATGAGCTTCATCTAAGAAGTCACGTCTCTCAAACTCCAAGACATATCTTCTCAGAACTTCGTCTACACCCATCTTGTACAACTGGCCAGCAATGATAGTAAATTTTGTTACATGCACCATGAGCTCTTTCTTCTGGTGCAGTGTATATCCCTCAGGCACACGTCCAGTAGTCAAGAACTAAATAATATCAAGGAAATGATCGTCAACTACTTTGATCGAAAAAAACTGTGCATCTGGTAATCCATCTTCCAAGCTAGTAGGTTCTTCGCCATTCTCAATGTGCGACAGATGGCTTCGCCTAGCATTCAATCTGCCTGGTATCACAATTATCCCAAAAGCATACTCCTGGAATAGTAACAGCAACTTGCAGATCTCCCCCCCCCCCAACACAAGCTTATTGACCAGGTACTTCAAAGTAGAGTGATTAGTAAACATCTTGAAATGTCCTCCTAATAGATAGTGGCAGAATTTCTGCAACGCATACACCATCGCCAATCCTTCTCTTTTTGTGGTTGATTAGTTCTGCTCTGAGCTTGAGAGCTTCCTATTGGCATAGGACTCACCCAATAAGACTCTTACATTGGTTCTATAATTCCTACAACAACCATTTTATCCAATTCTTCCTTCAATTTTTGCTTATATTTCATATTCAATCTATATGGGCGTTGCTTCACTGGGCGCGCATCAGGTTTAAAAGTGATCTTCATGACCCCAAGATCTCTAATTATACCTTTCAACTCTAAGAAATTCATAGGAAACAAGTCCTGATACTCTGTCAGTAGCTCATCAACCTTTCCTACTATGTCATCATTCCAATAATCTCCAATATTCACCAACTTCAGTTGCTCTTCAGATCCAATATTTACCTGTCGAATCTTTAGAGGCTTTGTGACATATAGTGAGGTGATTGAAGGCCCATCAACTTTGTGTTGTCCCTCGGATTCCATAATTGTGATATTCCTTGGATCTTTTTCATTTTCTTCAACTGCCAGATTTCTGGAATTAACAATATCCCTCATCTGTGCATCCCAGGCTGGTGAAGTGCACTCTACCTTTGGCTTTTTTGTGACAAATATAACTTCTTGAATATCATGTAGTGCTTTACCAATCTTGACAAGCCCACTCTCAAAACTAAAGGTTAGAATGAAACTCTCAGTCAGCGCATACCATTCACTAGTGCCTCAGTGTAGCTCTGTCTCCAGGTACCAATCATTAGGCACCTTTCCCAGCATATGAATGAACATGTGTCACCCATTCAAGTCTTGGTTCTATGCCCCATGCCACAGTAGCCAGATTTATGCGCAAATCATCCTTTCCAGAGTAGACTTCATCCATTATTATAGTGGGACATTCAAAGTGGAATCTCATCATTTGTGCACATTATTCCCAGTTGCCCATGTTTTATTTGTGATTTTCCCACCATCGTGTTGGAGTAGCGCATAATCCTAGATCCATGGCATGGAATATTTTTCCTTCTAGCACAGTTCTTTCGAGTTCTCCTAAAAACATGTTCACATCAGTTAAACCATCGTAATATGGTAATTCACGTACCTCTAATGTTATGCAGCGAAGAGATCTGGTCACGTGATTGCAGCACAACACGGATACATCATTTAACCAATTATGCCAATTCTCCAATTCTTCATCTAAGTTTGAGAAGAAAGAGTTGTCATTTTCCCAATTAAGCCTTCCATTAGCTTTTAGGTTGATCTAATCTTCATTGCACACAGTCAGCTTATAGATCATCAGCGTGCACAAGATCTGTGTATCTTTCACCTTCTACAGGATCTAAGGGAATCTTCATTGGTTCCATTGTTTTCAAATTCCATTCTTCTCCTCTTCAGATTTATAATGTCATCCATATCAATAGCCCAATCCAATCCCAACAACGCAGGAAAAGGATCAATATCATCCAAAATTTGTATAACCACCTAAAATCCTTCAACATTGACTACCACTTGCAACAATCTTCCTAATGGAATGATTTTCTATTGGTTTTCCATGCACAATTGAATAGTAGACCATTCCAACTTAGGTTCACCCATGCACTACCAATTTTTCTTAGGTAAGACATTTGCATCAAATCATAGATCCAAAATGACCTAATCCATCTCATAAGCATTGATCTGATCAGTCAAGCGCGTCTCTCGTCCAATTCTTTTCTTGACAAAATTTTTTTCTATCGAAGGTTGTTCCTTTTCTACGCAATTATCTATCAATGCCTGAAGGTTCTCCACTGTCTTTTTTTTGCATTAACTTAATGCAAGCTTGTAAAAATGGCTTGATTTCATCATCTACTCATGCCTCCTTCATTGTCTACCTGATGTCGATGCACTTCCTTCTGCAAACCCCTTTCGTGCTTCAATAAAAGTTTCTTTTTCACGTTGCAAATCAAATCCATCCTTATTCTTAGGTGCCTTACGAATTCAAAGGTCAACATTCGGCTTCTCTCCCTTATCCTCACTAGTAGTTGCACCACTCTTAGTAACCACATTCACACTAGGATCTTCTTTGTGTGTTTCCGCCCTAACCATCTAAATGTTCAGCATTGGAGTCTATGTCTTTTTCTCCTGCATATTAGCAATTAAAACATGACAATCTTCTATTACATGATCAAAGTGTCAACAGTACATGCATGATTGTCGTGTCGGATTTGGACAATCGCACGCATAGTGACCAACATCTCCATAGATGTAGCAAATGACCTATACCCTTCCTCGACCAGCTGATCGTCCTCCTCTTCCTCTTCCTCTTCCTCTGTTCTGGAATCCACCGCGCCCAAATCGACCTGCATTCTATATATTTTAGATTTTTCCATCATCAGTTCAAAACTTTGACAGTGTTGTTCATCATGTCCCAGTGACGAACAAAATCTACAAAATAACTACTTCAACTCAAACACATATTTTCCGACGCTTGGATAGGAATTTGTTGCATGCAGGCCCGTGGTCTAACAAATCGTGCACCATAATGGAGGTGTCCTGGCCCTACCACGCTCTTTAGGGGGCTTGGTCCTCTAGCGTGTAGATAATCATTGAAGACTGTACATTAATCCTTATGATGCCCAAAATCTTTCCATCGTATGCACCATACCTCTACGCATACCTCCTTGCCCTTATCTTTGTGCAAATTATGAATCTCCAAATGCATTGTTTCTAACTTACTTTGAATCTACTGAGTTCCAAGCGCAGCAGGTCTCAACGCAACTTCTAATTTCATCACAATTTCTATAGCCTCAACCTGCGTGGAAATATTATGTTGACTCAATGGTTGGCACAGATGCGGCAACATCATAGCAATAAACCAATCCTTGTGTTGGGTGTCATCGATAGTGAATCCACCATCTCTGATACTGCACTTCAATCTATTATCTGCCTCCCACATAGATTCATTTATCTCCTGGTGAATCTCTTTCAATTCTGTAACACACTGTGCATATGAATTAGGCTTTTTGAACTACTCTCTTAGGTCATATTTCAAATCATCCATAGTTGCATTAGGGTTTGCTGATACATATATGATATACCAGTCCAACACGTGATCTTGAAAAGCAGTGGCTAACTGCGCTTTCTTAACATCATCTTTATTAACCTGTTGTTCTCTCCATACAGCATCAGTGACAAACCAAAATTACTCAGTATCTTCATTTCCAATACATCTAAACGTAGGCAACTTCATAGATGCAGGCATATTTTCTCCTGGGGGAGGTGGAGGTGGAGGTGGAGTGGATGACTTGAGAGATGAGTGTGGAAGTGGACTGTGAGACTTCTTCTTGGGAGACTTCCTCTTCTTTAGAGCACGCATATTCACTAGAGCTACTAGTTTCTGGCTCATCCTCACTATCAGATCTACTCTTGAGAGGACTGTAAATAAACCCTTCTGCTAGGTCTGTGCAGTAAATTCTTCCACTACGCATATTCGGGCTTCTTCGATACATTCACGCAATACATTTGCATAGAGAACCATGTTCACACAATATCATCCTCAGTAATAACTTCAAAGAGCACAGGAACTTACCTCTAGGACCCTTGAAATATCATATTTCTACTTCAGAGTACAACACAAACTAATCAATGGTGAATTCAGTTAAAAATCCTCCCACAACATGATCGATCCAATGATCTATCGTGTGGGTGATCATATTGCTTGTATTTTAATCTAATTGATATAACCAATTCTAGAGTCCACTGAGTGATTGCGTCATCCTTCGTGCATGTATTAAATTTAGTTAGTTGTGACAACCAATCATGCAACTCAGTTGCAAAGGACGCAAAGAATATCTCGTGAAATTTTGTATAGATATACCTCTAAACCCACTCTTCAGTAGATAATTTAGAACTTTGATTTTCTTGGATCATGAATTCATGGATCTTTCTATCCAGCCAATCTTGCAATTCATTTTGCATAGGATTCCAATACATCAAATCTCCCTCAAAATGATCCTGGTCCTGGCAACAGAACCATTTGTTGGCTTGAGGGGTCCTGACCTTGGTTCAGAGTTTATCGCGCAACCAACAAACCCTCCAACTACTGGCCCTTTCAGCAATGACCCACATGCATAGATCAAAGTCTCACCCGAAGCAGTATGGGGGGGTGCTGGAACTAGGTTTTCGCACCCTAAGGAATAAATTGATGTGGTGGACCTAAACAGGTTTATAACAGAACTTATTTCATACTATAAACAGGCATGTGCATATATAGATCAACCCTTATTAGATAAACTTCTTTGCAACACAGATAATGCGCATAACAGATAAACACCATCACAGATCAACTTCGTCGTATATACATATAATGTAATTAGATCTTCGCCATTCACAGAGTATACATTTGCACACAATAACTTAAGCAAATATATTCATACACTTAACCATTAACAAATATTCATGCATAAAGGATATATTTATTCGCGCAGATACAATTCATTATAACCTAAGTAAAGCCATCTTAAAGAAATAAATAGTAATCAGATAACTCATATATAAAACCCATAACACGTTTGATTCGCCAAAACAGTGTTTGTATTATATCCGCGCATTTCAGTGTAGTCATACTTTCTCTTACAATTGCCCTTCCACACACACAACCAGTGGAGTCCACACGCAACCAGGACCATGTAGTATTCCAAAATGGGAATGTAGCTATACATGAACATAAAATTGAAATTAGCAGTGTAAATCAACTCATAATCATTGGAGACCAATATGGAGACATAACATCATGTATTATATCAACAAATCAATACATAACAGTGAGGCATGAATCATATACAATGAAGGAACAAGCCTCCCATAAGAAATCACTCCACAAATGAGTTGCTATCACAATACAAGAATGTCGAAGACTGCTACAGTGCAGTTAAAAACACACTGCTATAGAAAAATGATGTAAAAAATATGTAGGGTTGTTATAAGCCTCAAAAGATATGCCCAATACAGATCTATGCTCAATACCAACTCCTACAAAGAACCCAGAAAAGGGTTTTCAGAAATACACTCTATACAAGATGGGATTTAAAGCCCAGTGGCTGAAGATACACTGCAAAGATGAAGAACAAGAGTGTGGAAGGCTGAGGTATAATAGATCTGACGTTAATCCCCTCAAAGGTCTCCTCCCATGAAAGGATAAACCTCTCAATCACAAGGAAACACTGCAAAGAAACCACAAGATTTTCCACTGAAGCTGCCTTAAAAAATAATGCATTCCCTAGCTGGAACAGCGTTGGAAATGATGGGAAATGTATGGCCTGATGCCAAGGATCTGAAATGTGCTCAAGAACTCTCCAAGTAGATCTCCCAAGAGAAGGAAACCTTCCTCCTAGGAGAAACTAGCTCAGAAAGTCGGATTCTAACCCCTCCACTGCTGCACCCTACAACACAGCACAATAACCTGCAAAAACTGCACTGATGAAGAAAGTTGTAGCTTGGCCTAAAAACATGAATGTGGAAATTAATACAATACTCTTCCAAGAGGCCTCTCAAGGAAAGAGGTGGGATCCCTGCTCGGAAACACTCGGTGCTAAACAGCACATCAACCCTGCTAAACAACAAGAGGAAGCAATAGTCTAAGCAGACCAATGTCAAAATAATAATCCAAAACATAATCCCAAATGGCTGCCATCCTCTTCCTTAAATAGAATATGAGCTTGCTTGCCCTTCGGCCCACTCAATTAGGTCATTTCCTTCATGATATCCATCTCCCTCCAAAATTGTGTTATTCCTCAATTAGTCTCCACTCCTCCATGACAGCATTGTTGACTTGGTCAAAGTTCATTGAATCAACATGGTCCAACCCCTGTTCACACTTGGAGGTGCTTTATTTAGCTGTTAAAAGGGTCTCCTTTCACACTTGAAGTGTTTTTATTGCTTCTTAGGAGACTTATGGGCCTTCCTACCCATTTATTCACCTACCTAGTGATAAAACAAACTATAATATTCCATTTAGCTTAAGGCTAAATTTTTGGAATATTACAAACTAGGTCTCCGCGCACACAGCTAGTAGGAGCCTTTCTACCCAACCCAGACTGAAAGCCCTTACAAAAATGTATCACTTACTTAGATATTAACTTCACTATGAACTATCTTACTAGACTCGATCTATCTCTATTTATATCAATTCAGCGCGCATATAGTATGGTCTCAAACCATGGTTTGAGGCCCACAGTTTTCCCTTAAAACTCATTTACATAAAAGAGGGACTTTCACCCGCCCCAAATCCCCTTGACCTTTTCATGTAGTGCGCATAACCAAAAATATATACAAAAAGTTGCTCAAAATTTACCCCAGGGGGGCCTCACTCCAACAAAAGCGCAACAATCCATCCATATGTGCAAAAATATTTAAGGTCCTGCTCAACTTTTTCCATTGTGATATGACCCCCCTACCACCTAGTTATCTACCTCGTCAAACATATGTGGATAAGACTAAATAATTTCCAATTGTTTGTTGAAATATACTCCCTATCCAGCCCATAAAATGAGAGCCAAAGTATTTTGTTGCTGCCCTATGTAAGTTTGGAAATTTGGTATATATTGTACCATGTTCATTGACAATTTCCCATATGGTGTTAATTTGCCTCCTATGTGTAGCAAATTGGTGGAAAAATTTAGTGTTGTTTTCCTCAGCTACAATCCAAGTTGCCCTGATCGCTCTTCAACTGCTAAGTCTCTTCATGAAAACAAAGGATTTGTCTCTTACGTGCTTCTAGATCCAATATCTTTTGTTGGTATTCATTGGATAAAAAACCAAGATCAGATGGGCCATTTAATATCAACATATCCCTCAAACCGATAAGTCAAATTCCTGGTCTTCAAGCTAATTGTAATTGAATTTAAAGGGGAGAACCCTCCATAAATAATCAACACTACATTGCACAGAGAGTGGTTTGATCATTTTTCTTGGGAAATACAAGTCTTCATGTGCCCCAATCTTTCCACAAGATTTTCATTTACGAAGAAACGATCCCTTCTAGCAATAATTTCCAACCCCATTTTTCCATTTCGACATGTACGAGTAAGAGGGATTAGAGTTATGTCCAACAGGCAATTTCATTCAAAGAATTCTTTGAAATACAGGCCTGTAAGGTCCATGCTACATTTGGATCCCCATATTTCTGCCCTAGATAAAGTTAGATTTAGATCCCAGCGATAATAGTGAACTAATAAATTTTTTATTTTGTAAGATTAAAGTAAAATGTTTTTTTCAATAAACTAAACTCGTATAATAATATTTAATATTATTATTTGTAAAATTTAATTTTAGATAAAAAATATAACAATTTTTTTTTAATTATTCAAAATAAATTATATAATTAATTTATTAAATATTTTCATAATTTTAATTAAAATTAAAAATATATATATTTAAAATACATTTTTATTTTATAACTGACCATGTAAGAGTAAGCTCTATTGCCATTGAAAGCATATAACGTTATGGCAGGATAATGTAGCGCAATTTAATGAATCTTCCACGGGAGGAGGAACATATTTACTAGTGATATCATCCGCAATCGACTAAATCTCAAGACAAAAATTCTCAAAACACTTAAATTATATAACTCAAATTTACCATTACCATTTCAAAAAAATCATTGCTGAAACAAATAATTACATGCCCTTTTTTAACTCAATAACGCTGATGAAATGTACCCCTTCATCCTGAGCTGGCCACGTTTTCCCGACGCCTTACAGAACTGATATATCTGATAAGGATGTCAGTTCAACATGTGCAAAAGGTAACGAGGTGTACACGTGGGAGGACTTTTTTGAATGGTAGGTCATATGATAATTTAGTTAATTTTGATCATTTTGATAAATACAAAATGAAGTATAAAATAAGTAGGTCGATGTGAAGATGAAGTCGTACCTATTTATTATAAAAAATTATTTTATTAATAAATTTCTATTAAAAATATTAATATATATAGTGTTAATTATAGTGAGCTTAATGATTAAGAGTATATGTTTTTTAAAGAAGTTATAAGTTTAAAATTAAAAAGATAAAATATGTATGTTTTATAAATTAGGAGAAAATAAATCCAATATCTCATCAACAAAAAAAATTATACACTAATTTAATATCTAAATAAAATTAACTAATAATAATAATACATTATTAAAATCTTATTAGTAAAAATAAGTAAATGTCATTGAAGAATATGGTTTGTTTGTTACAGAGGAACGTCTTCAGATGAGACGTTGATCTCAGAGCCCTATGTTTTTATTGTTTTAATTTTTAAATTTTATTGTATTCAGGGGAACTTCTTTAAAATGAGAGTGGCACTTCAACAAATTTACAAATATGAAAGGGAACCTAATCAATTTGTTCAGGCTCATGTTTAATTCTTTTTTCAACCCATTTAATTCTAAGTTTTATTTTTATATTTGTTAAGGTTTGGTTTTTTCTTTTATATGATAGTTTAAGGTTTGGTTTTTTCTTTTATATGATAGTTTATCAACAACTCATTAATTATTTTTTTTAATTTAAAAAGGTTATTTTTGGTTAGTTAAAAATGTTTCGTTAACATATTGATTAAAAATAGTATTTTTTTTATTATTATTTATTTGTTTTTTTTTTGTGTTTATTTCGTATTTGTAATTTATTTTATTTTACATTTATGTAAAAAATAAATTGTAATTGATGATGATGATGGTGGTTGTCCACTAAGATCAATATTGTTTATTGGATTTTAAGAAATAAATCAATTAATTGAGACTCTTTAATATTTTAATTTTATGATAAAAAAGATGGGAGAGAAGCATTTGGAGATCATTGTAGTTTTGTTGACTTAACAAGTCAAGAAGGTTGGAACAGTGACAAATGCTTTGAAAAGGAGAACGAATGTGAGTAAAGCCCAGGCAATCTAAGAGAAAGTGTTTTTCATCGTCAACTCTCTTAGTATCACAAAGGGGGCATATTCTTTCGTCTCAATGTGTTTTGGGAATAGATCGATGTTTGGTATTACTCCGAAGGTCATGAGAATTAGTTCTTATCTTTGCAATGTTCATTTTCTTCTTAGCATTGGTCAAGGAAATAAAAAAATTCTAGTTAGCAAAAGTGGGGTTGATCACCTCCTTATAATACCTTAGCTTCCTTTTTCCCTCTAGCCCCTTATCATCCCACAACTTATCTCCTTAAACAGGCATGTGCATATATAGATCAACCCTTATTAGATCAGCTTCGTCGCAACACAGATAATGTGCATAACAGATAAACACCATCACAGATCAACTTTGTCGTATATACATATAACGTAATCAGATATTTGCCATTCACAGAGTATACATTTGCACGCAATAACTTAAGAAAATATATTCATACACTTAACTATTAACAAATATTTATGCATAAAATATAGATTTATTCGCACAGATACAATTCATTATAACATAAGTAAAGTGATTTTAAAGCAATAAACAGTAATCAGATAACTCAGATATCAAACCCATAACACGTTTAATTCGCCAAAACAATGTTTGTATTAAATCTGAGCATTTTAGTATATTCATACTTTCTCTTACAATTACCCTTCCACGCACACAACCAGTGGAGTCTGCACGCAACCAGGACTATGTAGTATTCCAAAATGGGAATGCATCTATACATGAACATAAAATTGAAAGTAGTAGTGTAAATCAACTCATAATCATTGGAGACCAATATGGAGACATAACATCATGTATTATATCAGCAAATCAATACATAATAGTGAGGCATGAATCATATACAATGAAGGAACAAGCCTCCCATAATAAATCACTCCACAAATGAGCTATTGTCATAATACAAGAATTTTGGAGACTGCTGCAGCGCAGTTAAAAACACAATGCTACAGCAAAATGATGTACAAAATATGTAGGGTTGTTATAAGCCTCAAAAGATATGCCCAAAACAAATCTATGTTCAGTACCAACTCCTACAAAGAACTTGGAAAAGGGTTTTTAGAAATACACTCTATACAAGATGGGATCTACAGCCCAGTGGCTAAAGATACACTGCAAAACTAAAGAACAAGAATGTAGAAGGCTGAGGTATAATATATCTGATGTTGATCCCCTCAAAGGTCTCCTCCCATGAAAGGATGAACCTCTCAATCACAAGGAAACACTGCAAAGAAACCACAAGATCTGCCACTGAAGCTGCCTTCAAAAATAATGCATTCCCTAGCTGGAACAGTGCTGGAAATGATGGGAAATGTATGGCCTGATGCCAAGGATCTGAAATGTGCTCAATAACTCTCCAAACAGATCTCCCAAGAGAATGAAACCTTCCTCCTATGAGAAACTAGCTCAGAAAGTGGGATTCTAACCCCTCCACTGCTGCACCCTGCAACACAGCACAATAACCTGCAGAAACTCCGTTGATGAAGAAAGTTGTAGCTTGGCCTGAAAACCTGAATGTGGAAATGAATACAATACTCTTCCAGGATGCCTCTCAAGGAAAGAGGTGGGATTCCCGCTCGGAAACACCCAGTGCTAAACAGCATAGCAACCCTGCTAAACAACAAGAGGAAGCAATAGTCTAAGCAGACCAATGTCAAAATAATAATCCAAAACATAATCCCAAATGGTTGCCATCCTCTTCCTTAAATAGAATATGAGCTTGCTTTCCCTTAGCCCCACTCAATTAGGTCATTTCTTTCATGAGATCCATCTCCCTTCAAAACTGCGTTATTCCTCAATTAATCTCCACTCCTCCATGACAGCGTTGTTGACTTGGTCAAAGTTGGCTGAATCAACAAGGTCCAGCCCCTGTTCACACTTGGAGGTGCTTTATTTAGCTGCTAAAAGGGTCTCCTTTCACACTTGAAGTGTTTTTATTACTTCTTAGGAGACTCATGGGCCTTCCTACCCATTTATTCACCTACCTAGTGATAATACAAACTATAATATTCCATTTAGCTTAAGGATAAATTTTTGGAATATTACAGACTAGGTCTCCGCGCACACAGCCAGCAGGAGCCTTTCTACCCAACCCAGACTGAAAATCCTTACAAAAATGTATCACATACTTAGATATTAATTTCACTATGAACTATCTTACTAGACTCGATCTATCTCTATTTATATGCATTCAGCGCGCAAATAGTATGGTCTCAAACCATGGTTTGAGGCCCACAATTTTCCCTTAAAACTCATTTACATAAAAGAGGGACTTTGACCCGCCCCAAATCCCCTTGACCTTTCCACGTAGCGCGCATAACCAAAAATATATACAAAAAGTTTCTCAAAATTTACCCCAGGGGGCCTCATTGCAACAAAAGCGCAACAATCCATCCATTTGTGCAAAAATATTTAAGGTCCTGCTCAATTTTTTCCATTGTGATATGACCCCCCTACCACCTGGTTATCTACCTCGTCAAACATCTGTGGATAAGACTAAATAATTTCCAATTGTTTGTTGAAATATACTCCCTATCCAACCCATAAAAAAAGAGCCAAAGTATTTTGTTGTTGCCCTATGTAAGTCTGGAAATTTGGTATATATTGTACCATGTTCATCGACAATTTCCCATATGGTGTTAATTTGCCTCCTATGTGTAGCAAATTGGTGGAAAAATTTAGTGTTGTTTTCCTCAGCTACAATCCAAATTTCCCTGATCACTCATCAACTGCCAAGTCTCTTCATGAAAACAAAGGATTTGTCTCTTACGTGCTTCTAGATCCAATATCTTTTGTTGGTATTCATTGGATAAAAAGCCAAGATCAGATGGGCCATTTAATATCAACATATCCCTCAAACGGATAAGTCAAATTTCTGGTCTTCAAGCTAAGTGTAATTGAATTTAAAGGGGAGAACCCTCCATAAATAATCAACACTACATTGCACTATAATTAGAGTGGTTTGATCATTTTTCCTGGGAAATACAAGTCTTCATATGCCCCAATCTTTCCACAAGATTTTCATTTACGAAAAAATGAACACCTTGTAGCAATAATTTCCACCCTCAAATTGGAGTTATGTCCAACAGACAATTCATTCAAAGAATTCTTTGAAATACAAGCCTATAAGGTCCATCCTACACTTGGATCCCCATATTTCTGCTGCCCTAGATCAAGTTAAATTTAGATCTTTTTATTTTGTAAGATTAAAGTAAGATGTATTTTTTATGAACTAAACTCATAATAATATTTAATATTATTATTTGTAAAATTTAATTTTACAGGAAAGATATAGCAATTTTTTTTTAATTATTCAAAATAAATTATATAACTCAAATTTACCATTACCATTTCAAAAAAATCAGTTAAATTGCTGAAACAAATAATTACATGCCCTTTTTTAACTTAATAACGCTGATGAAATGTACCCCTTCATCCTGAGCTGGCCACCGACTTACAGATCTGATATATCTGATAAGGATGTCAGTTCAACATGTGCAAAAGGTAACGAGGTGTACACGTGGGAGGACTTTTTTGAATGGTAGGTCATGTGATAATTTAGTTAATTTCGATAAATACAAAATGAAGTGTAAAATAAGTAGGTTGATGTGAAGATGAAGTCGTACATATTTATTATAAAAAATTATTTTATTAATAAATTTCTATTAAAAATATTAATATATATAGTGTTAATTATAGTGGGTTTAATGATTAAGTGTATGTGTTTTTTTTTAAGAAGTTATAAGTTTAAAATTAGAAAGATAGAATATGTATGTTTTATAAATTACGAAAAAATAAATCCAATATTTTACCAACAAAAAAAAATTATACACTAATTTAATATCTAAATTAAATTAAATAATAATAATAATACATTATTAAGATCTTATTAATAAAAATAAGTAAATGTCATTGAAGAATATGGTTTGTTTGTTACAGAGGAACGTCTTCAGATGAGACGTTGATCTCAGAGCCCCATGTTTTTATTGTTTTAATTTTTAAAATTTATTGTATTCAGGGGAACTTCTTTAAAATGAGAGTGGCACTTCAACAAATTTACAAATATGAAATGGAACCTAATCAATTTGTTCAGGCTCATGTTTAATTCTTTTTTCAACCCATTTAATTCTAAGTTTTATTTTTATATTTGTTATGGTTTGGTTTTTTCTTTTATATGATAGTTTATCAACAACTCATTAATTTCTTTTTAAAAATTAAAAAGGTTATTTTTCGTTAGTTAAAAATGTTTTGTTAACATATTTATTAAAAATAGTATTTTATTATTATTATTTATTTGTTTTTTATTTTGCGTTTATTTTGTATTTGTAATTTATTTTATTTTATAATTAAGTAAAAAATAAATTTTACTTGATGATGATGGTGGTGGTTGTCCACTAAGATCAATATTGTTTATTGGATTTTAAGAAATAAATCAATTAATTGAGACTCTTTAATATTTTAATTTTATGATAAAAAAGATGGGAGAGAAGCATTTGGAGATCATTGTAGTTTTGTTGACTTAACAAGTCAAGAAGGTTGGAAGAGTGACAAATGCTTTGAAAAGGAGAACGAATGTGAGTAAAGGCCAGGCAATCCAAGAGAAAGTGTTTTTCATCGTCAACTCTCTTAGTATCACAAAGGGGGCATATTCTTTCGTCTCAATGTGTTTTGGGAATAGATTGATGTTCGGTATTACTCCGAAGCTCATGAGAATTAGTTCTTATCTTTGCAATGTTCATTTTCTTCTCAGCATTGGTCAAGGAAATAAAAAAATTATAGTTAGCAAGAGTGGGGTTGATCACCTCCTTATAATACCTTAGCTTCCTTTTTCCCTCTAGCTCCTTATCATCCCACAACTTAT